>PVLD010008698.1:0-49109 GCA_004027595.1 Dinomys branickii
TCAAAACTTGTTCTGGGTGGGGTTGAGTTTTGAGACTGCGTTTTGTTCCTCTGTTTTCCCATTTTTGGGTATCAGATTCAAAATGTGGAGCTATAAATTCCACAGACAGTTCAGCAGGCAAAGGTCTGCTGCAGAGGCTGCTCCAATGGTTACTTCTCTTTGGGAGAATGTCCCTTAAGCTGTCTGCTGAGATTTCCAAAACCCCACATTTGTATAGCAGTCTCTTTCACTGCCATGTCTCTTTAGTCTCTTTTATTATAGAATAATTCTCCTACCCTGTTTCTGCTTTTCAAAAGAACTCTAGCTCTTTTTAGTGGGGAAAGGTGTGGAGTGACCAAGATCTGGACCCTGTGTGTGCTCATTCCTACAGGTGGCTACTGTTCATCAGCCCTTTATTTTAAGAGTCCAGTTGTCTACTGGAATGTTCCATATTCTGGATTAATCCTAATTGTTTCCTAATTATTACATTCAGACTTAATATTTTGGTAAGAATACTCTACAGGATACATTGTATACCTCTGTGTCATACCAGGAAGAACACAGTGTACACTCTTTTTGGTACTGAGTTTGATCATTTGGTTAACATTCATGGTCAGGTCTTTCCTTCATAAAAGTATTCTCGCCTTTGGAATTAATAAGTAATCCATGGTGAAGCTGTCAGGTCAGGTAAATATTCTGCACTCTTTACTCCAACAGCTTTCTGTACAATTGCTAAGTTGCAGATTGCGAAATGATACTTATAGCTGCATTGCCTTAATTTAACAACTGCCTTTCAACTTGAAATAAAAACTTTTTCTTCACCCCCCTCCCTTCTTTCTGGCTCCCTCCTTCTCTAGGGTTCCAGTGCTAGAGATGAACCCTAAGGTTTCAGACGTGCCGGGCAGGCACTCTCCCACTAAGCTGGACCTCTGCCCTCTCAGCTGTTACACTATGCCGCGCACATGCTTGTGTTCTCTAGGTTGCCACCCTCCGCTGTCATTATTCTTGCTGAGGCTCCTGTTGTCACATTTGGCCCGTGGGGGCCCCTTCAAGCTGTGCTTTCTGACATGACCCCGTTAGTCTTGGAGCATATCATTGCTTTCTAACTCCACTGAATTTTCTAGGATTCTCTCCGCCGTTGGCTGATAGAATCAGCCATTTCTCTGAGGAACTCTCACTCTTTTTAGTGGGGAAATGTATTTAGATGCCAAGGTTGGGCCGTAGGTGTGCTCATTTCTGGAGGACGGCCAGCAATGAGTTTTCCAGCCCTTTCGGCGTACAGACTAGAAACACCCACTCACCTCTCCCGCTGCCCACACAGGCACTTGTCCTGACACCGCTAACTCAAATCCAGTGGCACAGGCTCCTCCCATTCTGCCTCCTTCCTGCCTCGTTCGCACCTCCTTACCCACAGCGCAAACCCTTGCTCACAAAATATGTTTGTTTGTTAATTTCATCTGTATACAATACCAACCAAACTGTTTTAGAAGTGCACCGTCAATACCATTACTAACCACAACCCTACTGTGAAATCCCAGAATGCTGCCACGCTCTTTGTTTCTTAAAATATACTACAAGGATGGGCGTGCAGAGCGAGGTGCTGAAAAGTCACCGTGTTCGTTCTTCCTTTCCCAAGTCACCGGTTTGGGACACAGTTGGATGCACTTATTTCTGTTTTTATTTCATCTCACTTAATTTTACTTTTGAACCTGTTAAACAAGAAATTCAACATGTAAAGCAATAGGAAAAGACATGCTCAGAGACACTGTAATCCCGCCCCTTTTCCCTCTACCTCACTGGCTCCTGGGTCGTGGGATCCAGCAGGAAGCGTGAAGGATGTTCCACAGCCCTGATAGTCATGCCTCAGTGCGACCAAATTTCTCCTCTCACTGCTCATCACTCGAGGGAGAAAATGCGACCTCCTTTGTCTTGTTTTACAGCTGAAAATTTAACATTATTCAACAGTAGGCAAAAATGTGCAGCAACTTATCCAGCCAAAATACTTGCATAAGCACACAAAGATATGTGACCAAAAATATTTATTGTATTCTTTTCTAAAATATTGAAATGCTGGAAGCACCCAAAATATCCTTTAGTAGGATTCTGATTACAGTGTAGTACATCTATCCAGTGCTTTGTAGCTATTAACAAGGATGAGGTAGCTGCAAAGATGAGGGGGAAAGGTCTCATGTATAAAGCTAAATGGAAAAAGCAAGTTGCAGAACTGTGTCTAACCTTACTCTATTTTTGAAACGAAGGCGTGTGCCCCTATAAGCATAGAAAGGATTCTAGAGAAGCAATCAACAAACTCTTCACAGTGGTTATGAGGAAGGGATCCTCAATGGCTGTGACTTCCTAAATTGTATGTCTCTGGCTTGTTTGAATTATTTACAAGCACTTACTCACTTTTGACACCAGTGGAAAACAGTGTATTGTTTAAGTAGGCAGAAGAGGCAATGCTTGTCAGGAATGAAGCAGAGGCAGGTACAGCCTCAGGTGTGGCTCTACCCCGCCCCCCGCCCCCCCGCCTGTCGACTGCTGCCTCAGTTCCAGGCAGCAGAATTTTATGACAGACGGGCTCACCATGCGACCTCCTGCCAACAGGACACTGGTGACAGAGGACATTAGAAATCTTCCTTGAGAGAATTTTAACAAAAGCCTAGAGCCTTTGCCATTGGAAATATGGCCAAAAGGGAAAATCCATAAAAAACCCACTCCCCTACATCTCTACGCTTGGTAGAAAATGTAGCCATTAAGCCGATGAAGGGAATTAGCATCATTATGAAAGCATGCTGGTTTGGCTGCAGAGAAAATGAGAAACCGTTAAGTGCAATTCATCTTTAGAGAACCGCCTTCCCATCAGGCCTCAGGACCTATATGGCCATAAAAGCAACAGAGATAAGATAAATAATCACTAGGAGAGCTGACATTTTTACAGTGGTCCACAAATTTTAGAGTCATTCCCTTCACATTGTAAGTTATAAGTTTGCCCCTTCTAGAAATTCTATGGGGAGGGATTTTCAGAGGAAGAGGCCGCCAGTAAGTGACTCAGCAGAAGTAGGAGGCAGGCTTTGCCATGCACAGCAGCAAAGATGTTAGTCTTTATATCACCCCAGAATTAATTGGAGTTACAATGAGTATAATTCACTTGTAAGCAACTGCATCTCTTCTGGGAAGCTAAATAAGCACTGCACACATTAAAGGGAAAAGAAAAGACACTAATCGGTGAACAAAGCAGGAAGTGCTAAGGAAATGAAGGCCACGAAGGAACAAATGAAGCTGTAATGAAGGAAATGTTCATCGCCTACCCTCTCCCCAGGTGTCAGAGTGGCTCAGAGCACATTTGGCAACAACGCTCTGGAAGGTCTCGGTCCCCAACTCCTTCCTCTTCTGATTCCAAACCAGCTCAGTTTGGCCAAATCACCACCCCAGTGTCCTGACATGGCAGAGAAGTCCCATCCTACCCCATTAGGGGCCTCTTCCTCCTCCTAGAAGTCTCATTGTTAGAATAATGAATATATCGTTGTTACGCACTCTATATGGCATCTCACCATTTCTGTGAAATTGTAATATGTCCAGAGAGTTACCGAGGACAACTTCCAAAAGGGGGTTTTGTTTGTTTAGCAAAACTATTACCTTCTTTCATATTTCCCCTCTGCTTCCTGGCAGGTGACTTTGGTTTGTTTATTTTTTACGAGAAGTTTGTTATTGGCTAAATACTAGCTTCTTCCTTCAATTTGGCCACAGAATAATTTTCTTCTGAGTAATCAGATGCAAAGCCAAACATTAATCAGCATAGGGTTAAACTTACTTAAAACTATGGCACTCAACCTTTTTTTCCTCATGTGGTTAAAAAATCATTCATAGGATGTTTTCAGACTTACATAAAATAGTGCATAATTCCTTTGTTCTGTTATACTTGTAAAGCATTAGTATTTCAGGAAATTTGAAAACATCAATTCTTTCTTTCCTTTTAAAATACTGTACAGATGTATGTACAGAGTTTTCAGCCTTATTGACAACAGCAATATATTGCTCACAAATAAGAAATTGCTTAAATATAGTATTATATAGTCAATATGGAATAAATCACTACACAGCTAGTAAAAATATGGAACAAAATCCATAAAGTTGATGTGGAACTACCTCCAAGATACACTACAAGTAAGAAAAGAAAAACATAGAATATCTAATGCATTATGCTAGCCTTTATATTTTGTTTTTAAATATATGTATGTGAGTGTGCATGGGCACATGCACACATACAACTTTTCATTATATATCCTTTCACATTGTTGGAGCATTTACCACTATATTGTTATTATCCAACAAAAAACCTTCATGTTTTACTATGTTAACCTTATATTTAGTAATCATAATCAGCTAATAAATTTTTAAAAACTAATTTAAATACTTTAACTTTTGTCCAAATACAGTACTAGGAGCATGTAATAACAACTCTGACCAAACTTTAATATAATTTAATAAGAAAGCAATTCTAAGACTTCAATTTATCCATGTCTAAAACAGAGATACTATTATGAAGATTGATGAACAACATTTGTAACTTTCTGTATTTAAATGATATGCAGAATCATCGAGATGGGGTTTTGCGGGTCAGCTCACCCTTGGATGTAAGTAAACTGAGTTCAACAGCAAAAAGCAATAGGTCTCTCTGTACTGGACCTTTGTTACTTATGCATCATTGGATCATTTAGATTGCATTGGACTTGACTTATGGTGATCAATTATGTCTTTTTGTATTACAGGACTTAATTCATTATCAGATCCTTGGGGATTAAGTTTAGCATTAAATATGTTTGCAGCAGCAGACAAATTCATAATCTGTCTGTCGACTCATTCCACTGCCTAGTCATTCTGCCATTACAATTACTTTAATTGGAGAAATAGTAATAAGCATATCTGAAAATTAGAGTGGCAATTTACAGTTTGCAAGAACACTTTTATGTTTTTTATCACATTAGACTCTCTTTGCAACTTTGTGGGGGAGGCAAGACAGACATTCTGTCTGCGTTACAGATGGTCATAGTTAAATCACTTAATCAGGAAGTGAGAGCTAAGATTAGAAGCTGGCTTCCCATTACCCCACTTCATTAGATCCACATATTTTACACTATTTATGAGGATTCAGAAAAGTTTGTATTTGTGTATAAAGTATACACATACTTTATGTTACATAAAATGTGTATGTGCCAACTTTGTAATTTCTGGGTTTTCTGAATGGGATTCATATGCATTATTTCATTCGCAACTGAACCTACCTTGACAATTTTATATAAATTCACATGAGAAGCTACAAAGCATTCTTGTGATAGAGACCATTCATTTCCTTAGCCTCGGTTATGAGTCATGGTTTGTGTGGGTGTTGCAAAGAAAAATCCAAAGAAAGAAGAACAGGAAAAGATTTCTTTCTACATTTAAATGTAAATAATAGAAAGAGGCTGAGCTAAGTTATAAATAACTGTGAAGTAAAACGTTCTCTGGAAAATCCATGGTGATAGCATTACTGCTGCCTGAGAAATGTCACTACTTGAAACTGTGGTTTGGAAAACCTGTTTGCTGTAAAATAAATGCTTTTTTATAGTTTGTATCACGTCAGGCCATTTTTCCTGAATTTTTCTGGGCTTACAGATGTAATAATTAGTTTTATACAATTCAATGATTCTAGATGTATTTTTTGAAAATATGTACAATGTATTAAGAATAGTAACACAGAGCTGAGGTCGGTGGTAGAGTGTTTTGCGAGCACTGAAAAAAACAGGAAGAAGAGCAAGTCATCCCATCATTTGGTATAATTTTTGCAGCAAATATGAGGACAGGTTTATTTTACATGTTGACCCATTCTTGTCCTGACAGGAAAATATTACTTTATGTTCAAATTATCATTATGATCATCCTACACACATACATTAATAACATGAAATAACATCCCCCAGACCAGAATCTGGGAACTTTGACAATATCCATGGACCTTATGTGATTTTGTTGCAGTATTTTTCAAAATTTAATGAAGTTAAGTAATTAAATTTGCTTTTGGACGTTATCCAATGTGTTAGAAGAAATAACCTAATCGGAGGAGACAACATATCACGATCTTATGAATTTAAACTTTCTTCCTCCCTTGAAAGGAAGCACTAGCGTGAAGCCGTGTGTCCACATCCCTCTTGGCTCCAGTTTGCAGAGTCATTTTGCTCCTAAAATGGTTTCAGAGTCAGAGATGAGAGGTTTCCAAGCCAGAAAAAAACTCCTCCTTGTTTTGAATACGTGCCTTTTTACAATGTAAAGCTTAAGAGCCAATTGCGTGACTGTGTTTTAAATTTTTAAAAGTTTCTGTCCAATATATATAGCAAGTCATAAGCATGCACCTGAAGACTCCGCAGGAATGAGTCAGCTAATCATGTGATGTTGCCCAGTATGAATAAATAATACAACTTTCCTCTCTTCGGACTGATGCTCTGAGAAGGTTGTAGAGACACACTTGGTGGCAGCAGAGTGGGTAAATGCACAGCCAAGGTAGACTGATTAAAGTACAAATAAACTTCTAATTTTGTTTTCTATTTTTCAAGAATGGTTTCACTAACCTAAGCTAATTACCTTGTGTCTGAGTTAACAGAAAGTTTACATTGCACTTGGAAATGTGAACCCATCTCTGAGAGTAATATTTAATCAGCTGATTATTCAACATTTACCAAAATGTATAGATAGGTCATTATATGTAGCTTTTTTCCTGGGTAATGCATTAGAGGAAGCAGGACTACTCCAGGGAAATGTCAGGGCTCTAAAAACAAGCAATAGCCTGAAAATTTTTATAAATTACCAGAGCCACAACATGCAAGAAGGAAGAAGCACAGGTACACACATGTGAAAGAGCAAGCTGTTGTTGATGGTCAGGTAACACAGGACATCAGTTAATCCATAGCTTCAAGGGAAGTCAGAGGCCCAAAGGTCTGGGAGCCAGACTGCAGGTAAGGATGACATAAAGCCATGTAGCTAGAGTAGGACTGCAAATAGGATTCTGAGGGATGATTTCATAGAGCTCCCACTGAGATTGGAAACCTCCCATTAAAAGTTCATGATACTTTAATTGATGTGCTGACTTATGATCACCTAAATTAATTTCTTGCTAGATAAATTGAGCTACAGATTATGACTGAACTCCCATGGCTCCCTAAGCTGAGTTCTTCTTAGCTGGTAACGTGCAAATTCAAACACAGGTGGGGACAGCTGGCAGGTGTTTAAAGGCTAGGCAATAAGAACTCCACCCATGCCCTCTAGTGCAATCAAAGCGCCTGAGGGTTCAGCTTGCTGAACCAGAGGAGGTTGCTATAGAGATGTTATCAATCTGGCTGGAATGGTTGGATTTCCTAACAGAACTTGAATTTCAAAGTCCACAGAAAACACAATTACAAAGTACTTTCCTTGGCTACTGCGTGTTTACAAAGCAGTTACTTAATCCATCTGATGCACCTGGTAACTACCTCTGAGAACCTGGTAGGGGGAAACCTCCAGGGCTTTCTCCTTAGCCACGAGCTTGGCCATGGGCAAAGCTGGGACAGCTCCTACAGACAGCTGAGGACGCTGCTGTTGTTCCCATGTGTCAGCTTAGGTCTGTGGTTAGGCGGGGGTCACCCTCAGATGTCAGGATGAGAGAGCTTAAGCAATATGAGAAAGGCAGGCGTTGTCAGGGATGGCAATGGGGAGGGACTTGGAGTTGGGGGAGGCAAGACACTACATCTAGTACTCCGAAGTCAAAACGCAGAGGCGGTCTCCGAGTCCAAGGGCAGGGTAAGCGGAAAGGCAGCCAGAAGCAGGCAGACCTGCCAAGGGAGCATTTTGGAGGATCCCTGTATCTCATGCAAGGACTGTCTCACCCCAAAACTCCTTGGTTCTCCCTTGCCAAAGCGTTATTGCCTCAGCATGAAGAAAGCTATACTTCACAAAGACAGACCCTGACAAGGTGTAGCTATGGGAGTTTACCTGATGTCAAGATATGCCACCGAAGGATAAGCTTAAAACAAAAGGAAAAAAAAAAACATACTTGCATTTACAGCCAGAGAAGTTTACAGCCCAGAGAAGTTAGAACTAAAAGAGACTGTAGAAGTTTTGTAATACAGCCCTCCATGTTATGCACTTTGGCTGAGGTCCTGAGAGGTCAAGCAACTTGTCTGAACACACACAGCAAGGGCAGGGCTGAGACTAGAACTCCAGCCTCCTGACAGTCCAGCCAGCGTTCTTTCCGCGGCCCAGGATTTGTATTTTATTTTTTATCTGCACTGAGCTACATTCCAAGCCCTTTTTATTTGTTTGTTTGTTTATGGTTGTGTGCGTGTTTTACATTTTGAGACAAGGTCTCACCCAGTCCCTAAATGGCCCAGGCTGGGCTTGAACTTGCTTCAGGCTCCCAAGGTGCTAGGATCCCAGGTGTGTGCCACTATGCCCAGCCTCCCAGGCTTTTAATAGCCACAGAACATAGTTGATGAAGGAATATGTCTCTAGATTCAGCAAGTAGCGTAGCTCAAGTTCAAGATCCTAAAGAAAGGAAGGAAAAGGGCAGCCCAAGGAGTGGAAAGCTGAATGAGAAGCAAGAACGCTGGAGGTGTGAGGTGTGACAGAGACAGTTTACATTTGCCCCTGTGAAGGCAGATTTATAATCCAGGACATGAGAGCAAAACATTCAACTGAAAGTAACGAGTCCCAAGCTCTGAGGGCTGACGGGAGGAGGGGTTCATTTTTCTCGCCCCACAGGCCATCCGAAGACTAGGCAGCTGCTGCTGTGGCTTCGCAGCTGCGTGAGCTCAGAGGTCGCATCTCTGTGATTCTCCCAAGCTTTCTCCTGATCACAAGATGCCTGCTGCAGCTACACATTTGCATCCAGACAGGAATTGTATTGCATGGCCACCCGTAGCCACCTGAGCACCAGGGTAGAACGCCCTTAGGCCAGTGGTGGTGAGCCTGCGGCACACGTTCAGCAGCCAGGTATCTCCACTGAAAGCTCTAAAAGTTTCGCTATCACCGATAGGCTTTCAAATACTCAGAGCAGACTCGGGCAAGGGAGAGAGAAAGCATTTAGAATAGCAGTGGGGTCACGCAGCAGCTGAACCTGGTATTGTGGGTACCCACCCCCGGGGAGCTCTATGCCACTCAGCTCGGAAGTTCTTCCGACAGAGCATTCTAAGCAAGCGCAGTACGAGCAATTAATATAAACTGGCTCGTGTGATGAAGCCTATCGGCTCTCCCTGATACGGTTATTTTCAGCTTTCACTGAGGCTTTGAGGTCTGACGAGGAAGCTCTTCTAATGAAGACAGTAACAGAGTTTAAGTATCCAGCTCATACACTCACAGACAGTGCTGCGATGGGCGGTCTTTGGTCCTCATTCCTCGGGTTATGCTCACTCTGGCAGCTCGACTGGTTCTTTACATGACAGCCGAGGAGCCTGCAGCCTGGAGCAGCCAAGGATCTTAAATCACAGGCACGCACCAGCTAGCCGATGCAGTCCCTTTGGAAATGGTTCCTCTGAGAGGTTCGTCTTCATTCTGATGTTGCAAATACTATTTAAAACATTTCTGGAGCTCCTCTTAGGCTTTCATTTAGTTAATGTGCTGCTACCAACAAAAACTCAGTGCTCTCCTTTATTGATGCCTCTGTCTCCCTGTCCCTCCCCTCCCCCACCAGTCAGACTGCCCGGCTTACTTACTCGTTTATTAAAAACATATTGAACATGAGCGTGTCAGGTCTGGGATACAGCTTGGCTCCACATGACTCTGAGTTGTTTTGGAAAATTAAATCTACTCCTAGGCCTTTAGGTTGCACCTTCTGGGAAGGCCAATGGTCTTCCCACGGTCTGCCTCCCTCCCACCCTCCCCATAATGCTAAGGCTGCATCGTGAAGAAAAGGTGTCATACAGGGTTGGGAACAGGAGCCCAGTGGGAGAGAGCTTGCCCAGCCTGTATGAAGGTTCCAGACCAATAAGTACCAAGTTGCTATAGGCAATTGCCCTCTGAGCAGTGCTTTTCCATAGGACTTCGTGTGATGATGTAAACATGCTATGACCTGTGCCGCTCTGTGCAGCAGTCACTAGCCACATGTGGCTGTTCTGCACTTGACACGTGGCTAGTGTGACTGAGGAACTGGATTTTTAATTTCATTTTAATTACTTAAATGTAGATAGCCTTTGGACTTTTCATGATAGAGAAACCATAGGATATGTAGGCTATGTGCCTGATTTACTGTATTTCGCTTACCATTGTGTTTTCATTTCCCTACAAGCCCAAAATATAGATAAAGAGCAAAATAAAAGGCAGATGGGGAAACAGAGGTAGATCTTTTGCACATGGATGGTGGGAGGAGAGAAGGGAGGAGGATGTAAACAAATTAAGATGTGTCGTATACATGTGCCACCCCCCACAACGAGTACAGCTTAACAAAACAAAGAAAAAAACTGAGTAAAGGGATCCAGAGACGGGAAGAGGGGAGGGTACAGGAACGGGCATAAAAAGAATCAAGATATATTAGGTATACGCACCTACTCCCTAAGATGTGCATGAACATTTCACGCTGCAAACATCTACCAATAAAAACAATACATTTAAACTGCCACCCTTGGCTGCCGGCTATCACACTGGATGGCCCATTTCTAGAGCCTTTTTCTTCCAAACTCCTTCTTTTCCTCCCAGAGGCCTGGCTCAATCAAAGTTCAATACATAATTCCCCTGTCTTCTCTGGAACCTCGTCTCTTCTCCGGCTCACCTTCCCTTTTCTGTCAGGAAAGCGCTGTGATTTGGGAAGGCAAGTACCCACTGGGAATTCTAAAGCATCAGGTAAGAAGTCCAGCTTCCCTGAGGCTGCCCTGCTGTGAAGAAGTTGGAGCCTACAAAGAGATGCGTGGCTGCTCCGCGTGGCTCTTAGTGCTCGCCATTTGGGTGTGTTTCCAATTTTTTGGCGATTATGAATAAAGCTGCTGTCCACCTTCATGTGCTTTTGTAAACATTCCGCTCACTTCTCTCAGTAAATATCAGTAATGAAACCGATGGGTCACGGGGTAGGTGCATGTTAAGCTTTGGTAGATACAGCAGTACCTGATGAACGCCATGTGGTGGCATGAATGAATGAATGAATGAATGACACTTGTAGCAGAGCTTTTAAAAACTAACACAGGGAGGGAGTATTGCAAATAAAGAATTTTGACAGAATTGCTAGTATTTCCCTGTGGCTTTGAGAGGCAGGAAGAGAAACATGGCCAAGACACCCTGGGGAGAGGCAGGTCAGAGCTGGGGGAGACGGGGATTTCAGGCAGGGCTTGGCGGGGAGGCGCAGCGAGACCTCAAGGAGAGCAGCGGTGTGCGGTGCGGTGTGCGCTCCTACAGATTCTCCATCCTGTTTCCTAATTGGCTACCTCCACCTTGGGAGTCTTTAGTCATAAAACAGCTGCCAAAACATTATCAATTGAGCCATAAGGATAATGTATCAGCAATGTAATCTGCAATTAGTGCAGCTGTCAGTCAAGAGCCCCCTGGGGCACATGAGAGATCAGAGCCTGCTCCTCCCTCGCAGCTCCAGCTTCCCCTCCCACCCATCCTGAGAACCCCAGCCTTCCGGTTTCCTCCAGGGCCACAGGGGCTGCTCTCAAATCCCTCAGTCGTCACTAGGGTAACATCAGCATTGGCTGCCCTCCCCGAGTACTGCAGGGTTTTCAGCACGTCAATAGGGGATTATGGGAAGGGTAAACTGATTGCTACTAATGGTAGAATTTCAGACGTCTAGGGCAAGGAGGAACTGGGGAAGAGTCAGAGACATCGCAGTCACCCCTAACCTCACCTGCTCTGCTTTCGCATGTAATGGGTTCCACAGGCAACTCAGCTCTGAACTTCTGGGCTGTGCTTTTCAGCTCAAGTTCAAAGCTCTCAGCCTGCCCTGCATCGCCCCTTACACCCAGGACCCCACCCCACTCCATCTCACCCCATTCTGGCCACATCTGCCCTCTCTGCTCATCCACACCTCAAGGCCCCTGTCCGAGGGCCTCTGCGAGCTGGGCCCGTCTGCTCACATCCCACCCACCTCCCTTCTCTTGCTAGTTCTTCTTTTCCTTCATCTTAACAAACATCCTTTCTGACTGTCCAACAGTCTATGTAAACTAGGAGACAAAAGTGTCCTACCTCACCTTCACAATTCTCATGACACTTGGTCTTTAAAAAAATAAAGAAAGAGAGAAGGATTATTTGTTTAAAACAATTTTAAATTGACACAAAATTGATAGGAAAATTCACATCTTAAAACCCCTGGCCTCACACATCCATAGTCTCTCTGATTATAACATCCCACACGGGATGGTACCTTTATTACAATCAATGGCCCTCCATTGACATGTAACTGCCCATAGTTCATAGTTTACACTGGGGTCCATTTCTGGTGTTTTGTATTCTATGATCTTAGACACACAGTGACATGTATCCACCATTTTCATATTGTACAGCATAGTTTCATTACCCTAAAATGCCTGCATGCTCTGCCTGTTCACCCTTCCCCATTATCCAACTCCTGACAACCACTTATCTTTTAAATATCTCTGTAGTTTTGCTTTTTCCAGATAGTCATATAGTTGAATTATATAGGAAATAGTCTTTTGGGATTAATTCCTCTTACTTAGTAATATGCATTTAAGGTCCCTTCATGCCGGTTCATTATCTGATAGTTCCTTTCCTCTTAGCATTGAATAGTACCCCTTTGTCTGGATGCGCCAGTTGTTTATCCATTCATCTACAGAAGAGTATGTTGGCTACTTCCAAGTATTAGCAATTATGAGTAAAGCTGCAGTAGGCACCCATGGGTAGGTTACTGTGTGGATATAACTTTGAATTCTTTGTTTAAATACAAAAAAGCACAGTTACTGTGGCATGGAGCATGTAGCAAGAGTATATGAATTTTGTAAACCACTGCCCAACTGCTCCAAAGTGGCTGCAGCATTGTGCATCACCATGACCAGTGAGTGAGGGCTCCTGCCCTTCCCCGTCTGTACCAGTATTTGGTGTTGCCAGTGTTCTGGACTTTGGTGGCTCTCATAGGTGAAGTTGGATCTCGTTGTTGTTCTAATTTTTAGCTCCCTGATGACATATGGTGTGCAATACCTTTTCATATGCTTACTTGCCATGTGAATGTCCGCTTTGGTGTGGTGTCTGCTAAGATAGTTGGCTTATTTTTTAATCAGGTTGTTTATTTTCTTATTGTTAAGTTTTAAAATTTCTTTGTGTACCTTGGTTACCAGTCCTTTATCAAATGTGTCTTTTGAAAATATTTTTCACACTCTGTGGCTCACTTTTACATTCTTTTGAACTGTCCTTTGCAGTGCAGAAATTCTTACTTTCAACTAAACACAGTTTATCAATTCCTTCTTTCACAGATCACGCCTTTGGTGCCCTAGCTCATACATGATCACTAAACCAAGATCACCTAGGCTTTCTCCTATGTTATCTTCTAGGAGTTTATAGGTTTACATTTTACATTTAGATGTATAATTCACTTTGAGTCAATTTTTGGGAAGAGTAGGATCTGTGTCTAGATAAACTTTTTGTATGTGGATGTCCAGTCATACCCGATCACTTGTTGAAGACTGCCTTTGCTCCCACTCAATATTTGAAAGTTATTTGTGTGACACCGGATTGATATGTGCTCCCACTGGAATATATACTACATTCAGAAAAGTTCTGTTTTCTCACAGCCTAACTCGGGGGCTGACACGTCATATACATTTAATCTAAACCTAAGGTAAAAGGAAGTGAAAAGATGGTTTTTATTCACTCATTTGCCTTTCATTATGATTATCAGTGTAACTTAAAATGTAACATCATTGTTTTTGTTACTATTAGCAGGCTGAATTATTTAGTTGAACTGTCAATTGTTCGGCTTTGCTGGGGGAAAATGCTAGCTAGCATAGTCCTTTCCCTTTAGAAAACATAAGGAAGAAAGAAGGAAGGAAGGAAGGAAGGAAGGAAGGAAGGAAGGAAGGAAGGAAGGAAGGAAGGAAGGAAGAAAGAAAGAAAGAAAGAAAGAAAGAAAGAAAGAAAGAAAGAAAGAAAGAAAGAAAGAAAGAAAGAAAGAAAAAGGAAGGTAAGGAAAGGAAAGGAAAGGAAAGAAGGGAAGAAGAGAGGCAGGGAGGAAGGGTGGTTATTTCCAAATACCACCACTGAGTTGAAATTAGCCCTTTAACCTCTGGGTCCAGCTCTGAGTTCTGATACTGAAGCCAGCAGAAGTTCTGACACTTGGCAGCAGTTCTAAAGAGAATCGAATTTTACTTAGTCAAACCCCAATAATCAGCTTGTGGGTTGTTTCGCTTCTGTGCTCTCCTCTCCTCTCTCACCCTCTGCCTGTCGGTGACGCTTGTAACTTCCACCACGAGGAGGATAACAGAACCTCCCTTTCCCCAAAGGGCTCGAATCACGCAGGCTCAAAGAAGCACTGTAGCAGCGGGTTTCCCCATCTGAGCGCTAGAATACGGGTCCTCAGGTAGGCACAGCTCTGTGCAATTGTAGAAGCAGCTCAGGTCTAGAGACGGACAACCCCCAGGTCTAGGCCCTGCTTTGCCGCTGACTGGTCATGTGATCTCGGATAAGCTGCTTCATCTCACCAAGCGTCAACTGACCTCTCTGTGTGATAGATGCTTATTTAAAAAACCCAAAAACAACTATCTAGCTATGGGCAACAAGATATAGGTTATTTAAAAATCTCTATACCATTGAAGATCACATTATGTAATATAACAACCATTGTTAACTCCTATCATCTTGTTCTGAAATCCTGTATCAATTTTTTGTTTTTGTGTTTGTTGTTGTTATTTTATTTTTTTCTCTTTAAAATAAAAAAAATTCTATATTTCAATTTCCTCATCCAAAAAATGGGAAAAACATTTATACCTATCTCGTGGGGTTGTGAGGATTAACCGATGTAACGTTACTAAACTCAGCTAAAACTATTAGAATGGCCTTTCGGCTGGAATTGTCATCTTCCAGTAATTCACCCAAATGACAAATATAAAGAGAAAGAGGAGAGGCAACAGTGTATGTTCTGCACTTTTCAGAAAACGTGGAACTCCTTGTTTGCCACATATGTGCAAATCTAAGGTAACAGTATGGACCTCAGAGGAAAGGGTGCCCCATTAATGTTCCCAAGGCAAAACTGGAGGAGTCTATGTATGACCCAGCATGCTCTTGGTACTGTTGTAAACAAACAAGTTAAGGGCAAGATCCTTGCCAAGAGAATTAATGCACACACTGAGCATATTAAGTACTCTAAGAGCCAAGACAGCTTCCTGAAATTCGTGAAGGAAAATGATGAGAAGAAGGAAGCCAGAGAGAGAGCCCCTGGGGATAAATGGTAAGGCCCGCCCCCTCTGCCATCCGGGGAAGCTGGCCTGGGGAGAACCCTCCGGAAGGAGCCTGACTACTGGAACCGATGCCCTGTGAATTCAGCATATAACAGATGTAAAAAAAAAAAAAGTCCACTGTAAAAATATTTCTTTTAGCCAAGAAGTGCTGTGTCTTCTTCCCCCAAAAATATCAAAAGAAAACCAAAAGTATCGGGATGAATAATGATAGCGGTGACGCTTTAGGGCACTGTGATTAGAAGGGCCACTTTGGAACCAAACAGACCTGGGTTCAAATTCTGGATTATGACCTGGAGAAAGCTACTCAGTCTCTTTTAAGATTTATTTCCTCTCCTTGAAATGGAATAATGACGGCGTCTCCTTACAAGGTAGTTGTGAGATTAAAGTACTGAGCGTGGTCCTGTGCACAGGAAGGAACCGAACACCAATAGCTGTTCTTATCACCGAGCTCCCTGCTGATGCACAGCTCTTGGAGGAGTTTGCTTGTGGCGCAAGAGCTCTAACCCAGGGGCCTGGGCACGCAGGTAAGTTTTCTACCACCAAATGATAACTCCAACCCATAAAGAGTTTCTTGAACTTGGAACTAGGGGAAGATTGTCAGAAGGGTTTTTAGGACCTGTTTGAGCTCAAACTCAGTACTGGGATTAACAGACAACTCAAACGACAGTGTAAACAACAACTATAAAAAACATGTCATGACTCTGACACTGGCCCCCAGGTCCTCTTACTAGGTAGAACCCTTAACCAGGAATGGTCGGGCGCAGTCCCATTGCTAGTCCTGGAGAGTTAGTTACTCCTTTCCCCAAACATCTTTGTTATTGACTTTTGTCTTCTTCATCACAGTAAGACTCTCAGGGGTCCTAGTCATTGTATCTCCCAGGCATCAGCAGATAGCACCATCCTGAGACCAGCGCAGATGGAGCCCTGCTCTGAATCCCGAGTTAGTGCCCAGAGGACCTTCTCTGGGCCCTTGCACTCATCCTTGTGACGGCCAAAGTTTGTGACCACCGCCTGGCTCCCCTTCTAGATGGCACGATGAGGACCCCAGACCCAAACCGCTCCAAACCCACTTCCAGGGCCCACAAGGGCCTCTCACCCTCCCAAAGGCAGACCACACACCAAGGCGCTAGCCAGAGCCCAGTGAGTGATGCAGGGGTGCTCCACACAGGTAAAGTTCCTCAGAGTGCTGGCACACAGCTGGAGGGAGTGGGTGGGGACTCGTGTGGGGACCCGGAGCCCGGAGATGGGGAGCTCTCCCTGTGCCAAGTTCTAACGCTGAACTTCAAGGAGCCCTAGAGTTATATATTTGAACCTGGCTTTCCAGGTCTTTATGTAATTGATAGTTTGAACTCTAACTTCAAATACAGACTATGGTATATGAGCCGCCAATTGATCTCTAACCCTGAGCCTGATAAATGTTAGGGGCAGGCAGCTGATGGACAACTACTAAATATTGCAAACATAAAGGTATAAATGAATGAAGAAATGCCAAAAGGAATGAATGAAATTTAAGCCCATGCACTGGAACTTCCATAATGGCAGCTGGGGAGAAATTTCCACAGAGCCTCTTACTCAGGACTCATACACCTCAGGCGATGGGGTTGGCCATGCCAAGTCAGAGAGGCTGTGCCAGGGTTTTCTGTAGGATAGTCTCTTTCAGTAATGAGTTCTAGGTAAACCCGAGAAAGTAACCACAATTTTCTAAGCAGACCTTGAAGGCAGCTTTGCGCTTTTCCATGGATTCCCACCCTCACACCACCATCATGAAGCCTCCAACTACTGACCCCCGGCGTGTTTAACATATTAAGAAACACGATGGCAAATAACTAGTTCCATCCTACTCTTCTAGGAAGGATGAAGCTTGTGGATAGGCCCTAACAAGATAATAAGACAAAAGAAGGGGAAAAGAGTTAATTCCATAAAATGCAGTAACTGCTAAGTCAACTCCTTCTGAAACATTTTAGAGATTGTAAGGTCAAGAATTAATGGCCCGCTTACTTCAAAGGAATCAATTTATTTCCTCAGTGTTCATTTTCACAATCAATCATT
Organism: Dinomys branickii; assembly: GCA_004027595.1. Classification (NCBI taxonomy): domain Eukaryota; kingdom Metazoa; phylum Chordata; class Mammalia; order Rodentia; family Dinomyidae; genus Dinomys; species Dinomys branickii. Next base: position 17,424 of record PVLD010008698.1, read on the forward strand.
TTGCGTCACCTAGACAACTTAAGAAATTGAACTTTGAGAGCACATTACCGTAAAACACTCATCAGTCTATGTATGACTTCCAGCTACCACAAATTTTTCACATAAATTCCAAAGATAGTTGATTTCTTGTTGCTTGGTTGCAATGTAATAGCTAGTAATAATGCAGTCCTGTAGAAGTGTCCTAATAATGGGTAGCAAAGCAAAGGTTTACAGGGATCGATTCAGACCAGTGAGCATCTAGAGAGAACCCACATGAGCCAGGCATGTGCTAGATGCAGCCAGCGTCATTGAGCAGTGCTACAGAGGCTATCCAGGAAATGTATAGGATTATTTGCTTTTCCCTCTGCCAGCAGAGTTATTCCTGCACAGTGGGCTTGCTTCGGCTCCTGAATTAGTAAAGATTTATGCCAAAACACTGGAGGGCAATAGTTAGCCATCAACATGTCTTTTGGTCAACATTAATGAAAATGTTAACTCTCAGTTTTATAAAAATATCCAATCAATTTACCCTAAAGGCTGGTGCTGTTGTCCTAATGCTGCAAATAATAGTCTGGATGACTTTGGGCAAGTCACTACCTCACCAAGCTTCAGTTTGGGTGGATGATCTACAAAGCTGTCTCCAGTGCTGTCTGGAAAATCCCATGTTAACTGACACCACCAGGGATTCAGACAGACCAGCTGCTTGGCTTCACAGACAAAAACTCCAGATGAATGAGGGCATTTAGCATCAGGCTTTTTGGCAGCTGCCCACTGGGTGAATAATGTCAGAAGAGGATTAGTAAGGAAGCCTTACTGACGGTGGAGGGAGCCATGGTACTTCAGGGCCCTGAGCATCCTATTTACTGAGAATTGGCTCTGTAATTAAGTAAACATGTAAATTACACACTCATCCCAAATTGGATTTCAGGCTGAGCATCATTAGCGCAGTGGAAGAGAAACAGCTCCAGTCCAAGGCTACCTGCTCTCCTCAGCCTTCTGTACTAACTGGATCAAATTTAAATTCTCTCAAAGACCCGCATATTTCACATTACATTTGGCTGTATCTAAAGTTGGGAAACTTGAGCAGGGGACACTACTGCTTGGGGAGTTAGCGAAGGATCTGGCTCTTCCTACCCAGAACTCTTCACTGACTACAAATTTAACCTTGAGCAAATCTTTTTCTATGACCAGTAGGGTCCTACCTGCCTCTAATATTTTACAATGCATTTCTCATCTCCTAATGAGAATCAGGTCAAAATTAACACTCTGGGCAGCCTATAGAGTACCAGTTCTAGATCTTGGCTGCATAGTGGAATCACCTGCAGATCTTTAAAAATGCCTGATGTTAACGCATGGTGGTGCACATCTGTAATCCCAGCACTCTGGGAGTCTGAGACAGAATTGCAAGTTAGAGCTCAGCCTGGATAACTTAGTGACTTAGCAAAATTCTGTCTCAAAATAAAAAAGAGCTGAGGTTGTAGCTCAGTGCTGAGGTTCTAGGTTCAATTGCCAGTACCCTCCCCCAGAAGACAGATGTTTACTCTACCCAGAGATTCTAATTTAATGGTCTGAGGGTCATCTGTGTCATGTATTCCTGGAATACTGACAGACACCCAGGCTGTTTCAAGAAGGCTACAAGGTATGCATGGCATACAAAGCCACTCAAAAGTTGCTTACAGCACAATTGCCCCTTGTCTTCTCATAAAAAAGCCTTAAAAACCTAAAACATTTACCTCCCTAGACTGCCTTGTACCTGAGAGGCCCACCTGGCCAGTGCTGACCAGTGGGATACAAGCGGAACTCACTTGGTGGAGACCTCAGGAAAGCTTTTTAAAGGAAACTGGCTTGGTCAAATGGCCTTCAGCCTCTTGCCCTTTGCTTTCTGTTTTTCTTCATGCCTGTAATATATATGTCACACCTGGCACTGTGGCAATCATCTTATAATCAAGTGGATGAGCCCCCGAAGGAATCTCGAGAATGTACAGCAGGATTCTGGGGGGCGTATGACCTGTGCTCCTGGCGCCTATCTGGACCCATGAGGTTAATAAATCTCATTTATTCCCACCACTGCCGGGCTCATTGCTTCCTGTGTGCCAGCCAACGTCACCCTTAAGTGATGCCAGACATGAAAGGTGTTAACAAGAAAGGCTTCACCTTCTCAGGGTCCTCTCACTCTCATGGAATGAACCCAGAGTGGGGGTCAACTTTCTTACTTGAAAAGTAACCAGTACGCCTAGAATACATTTATACTTTAAGAAGCCCTCATTTTTATTGCTGCAGGAGTCTCCCCAAGGGTCCGCACATAGATACAGCCATCTGAAACCCAGCTACTTGATCAAGCTTATGATTCCTGGAAAACTGTGCTAACACTCAGCCACCAGCTTGACCCCCAAATTTACAACTACTACTAGGCTGAGTAAAAAGCCCACTAGCAAAGGCTCATCAGTGTAAGGGCAGTTAGAAGCTGGCAGCATAATTGTGCAGAACAAGGGCTCCATAAATCCCAGGAGCTGTCCAAAGAAGATGCTGTCTCAGAGACATGACCCAGTGACGAGAGTCTGTTAGTCATGCGGAGGGGAGGGGGAGTCAAGGTAAATGTAGTCAGCCTCTCTTACTGCGTGGGCCTCCTTCCTCCTCCCAGTCTCCTTTCTCTACCTACCCTCCTGCCACTTAGCCCCGTACACTTAGTGGCTATCTGGCATGTAGCAGGTGCTTACTGAGTGTTCACTAATCTTCACATGCTGTTCACACTCACCTGCATGCGCCCACCACCATTCTCCCTGTGCAATGAAAAAATCTAATCTGTTCGAGCGACTCAGTTGGAGTTTCTTCTCTGACTGCCTTTTCCAGGTCTCCCTGCTGCCATCCCCACCATATCTTGATGCTGGTGTTAAGAAAGAGAAATGGGAAAACAGCGGGAGAGATGTGTAGGCTGAAGGAGGAGACGCCTTGTTTGTAAGGCCATGTTTGTGCGCTGAGGGCAGCAGTGTGGTAAAGCAGGAGAGATTTACGGCTCAGAAGAGAGGGAGAGGAGAAGCAAAGGGACAGAGTCCTTGAGGAGGAGAAGGGGGCCTGAGTCAGGGTACGAGCAGTGGATCAGCCCTTGGGAGGAGGGGCAATTCCTGTACTCAGACGGGAGAGCAGCTAGGCCCTGTGTCAGCAGACTCGTACTTTGGGCTTGTAGTTTTGAATAATATGAAAAGTGAGCTTCTCAGATAATAGTAACAGTGGAGTAAAGGTGTGGAAAGGTGAGTAAAAGTAGCAGGCACGGACACCAGGTGTCTTCCTCTTCCTCTCTTCTCCACGAGCCTGGACCCTGGCTAGCGTTCTGCTTCAGGTCTCACATGTCCCTCCGAAGTCTCAGGTTTTTGGAGACGGGGTCTGGTTTGAAGCAGCAGGCCACTAGGCGCGTGACCTGGAAGGATCTACTCTTAGCCCTGGCCCCTCCCTTCCCTCTCTGCTTCCTGGCTGCCATGAGATAAGCCGTTTTCCTCCCCTATGACCTTCTTCCACATTGTTTCTGCCTTAGAGCTAGATGACCATGGACTGAATCCCTCGAGATTATGAGCCAAATTATACTTCTCCTCCTTTCAGCTGTAGGTGTCAGACATTTTCCCCAGCAATGGGAGAGCTGACTAATACTATAATCCCAGCACTTAGGGGACGGGGAGGGAGGCTGAGGCCGAAGCATCAAAGTTCTACCCAAGTCTGGGGAAATTAACAACGCATCCAGACCCAGTCTCAAAAAAACCAAAAAAAAAAACCCACGAGCAGGAGACTGGGGATGTAACTCAGGAGAACGTCCCTGGATTCAATCCCCAGTACCTCCAAAAGAGGAACAACAAGGAGCAGGGGAGAAGGAGGAGGAGGAGGGAAAGGAAAGAGGAGGAAGTAGCAACGAAGATTTACAAATAGTTCTGAGGTCTCTGGGCACCCTTTGGCACTTTCAAACTTCCAGTGATTCTAAAAGACTCACAATACAAACAACAATTTTCACATCCTAAGGCAATTGTAACTTTATCTTAGTTGACTTCAATCCATTCTACTCAGTGACACTGAGATGTCCTGTTATGGGGTTGGGAGTGTAGGAAATTGGGAAGAAACTACAGGGCAGGCTGGGAAGTAAAACTTTTCCCTAATTTAGACCCCATGTGATTCTCTGGGATATCACTTAGCACATGGCGAGGTGCAGGATACCACCTGACACACTGCTGCACACAAGAAGAGCCGTCTCCACAGAAGGTGTGTGTAGCAATTATGCCTCATCGTCCTGGAATCTAGAATGGAGAGGAAACTGAACACCCCTTGGGTCCTGAAGAACCATTGTTTTCGGCTTCAACTAGAACCCAGAGAGGAGCCAAATAAGCCCACAACTTTGTGTTCAGAGTAGAGGAAAAACACTAACACTGCTGCAGAGCACCCCTCCCCGCACCGTGACCTGCTAATTCAGGGCTACGCCGTCATTCTTGTCCTCGAATCTCTCAGAGTCAGAGCATCTACATCTTCCTCTTACTCAGCGTGAGGCCAGGGAGTGGAGATCTAGATAACTCCTTAATTCTCAAAGCAGATTTCAAATATTAGAGCACACTTCTTCTTATCTCAAAAAGACCAGCACTTGAAGCATTCAAAATTTGGGGGTCTCCCTGGAAGTAATCTCATGTGAGTTTCTGTAAAGCGATGACTTTAACATTGTGGAATTTTACCCACATGAAGAGACTGATCATGGAGATTGTTGTGTTCTTATAATAGGAAAGGTGACAGATGATTTTGTAATCCATATTCAACTTCTATGAAAATATAAGATCATTTCTGTCAGAGTATCCCAAACCAGTGGTTGGCCACAGTGTAGGACTCAGTGGCTTTTGAGAGAAAATACATTAGTTTTGAAAAGAAAAGTCAGAAGGAGGATTGGAGTAAAACAATGATTATATTGAGAAAATTTGCCTGGGTGGACCTGACATCGTGAAAACTACCTACTTCCTTTAGTAGTGGGTATCTAGAGCCTTCAGTCAAATGGTGGAAGAGAATTTTAAGGAATTTAAGAGTATAAAAAGGAAAAGGAAGTAAGGCAAGGCCAAGGCAGGGAGAAAACAGAGGACGCTGTAATCCCAAACACATATGCCTCTGGCTTGGTTTCCTCCACCAAGGGGCATCTGCAAATGCTTCCCTTGTAGACACATATCGTCATTCATCTTGGGCTCACCAGTGATTTCCAAGGGATTGTTTAGAGTCCTAACAGACTTGTCCAGTGGTCTTCAATCAGAATCACAATGGAAGGCAAGCCAAGACCCTCATATGCTCTTACTCTAGAGTTCCTTCACATTCGTCCAATGTGCCACTGGCTGACAAATACAAGAAGGTGATTCTATTATCAACCACTCTAAAGAGCCCCTTGTTATCATCACCAAGATCTGAAATTGTGTGCTGTCCCATTTGGGAGCTCATTAATATTTGTTTTCCAGTGGGAACTGTATAGTTACAAAGAGCTTCTGCAGTGGGGTTTTCTAACAGCTCTCCAGCTGTGGTATCACTGGGCCCCAGGACCACTGGGGAGGAAGAGTAGAAATGCATATAGACGTGGGCTGGGGTCTTGAGCTAATCAAAGGACTGGGCTTGTTCAGAATTTATTGATGTGCTGTTAAATATGTCAGTTTTCCTTAGTGTAATAGTTGTTTGCTTATTGATTGTTTTTAAACGCTTTCAATATTGTGGTTTGTTTATCATGGAAGTTTGAGTCATTGAAGTTGACCTCAAATTGATGTAATTAACTGGTATTAGTTTGCTTTGTTTAATACTGAAATGTAAACCGAAATATAAGGTCTGTGTAGGAGGATAATTTTCTAGTTAGTTGTTGCTTTTGGCTTTTAGAACCACCTGGGTCCTCAGATAACAATTCTCCAAATGTTGGCTCTGCTCTGATTCTCAGCTTTATGATAATTACACTGCCATTTTGCTTAATCAATTCATTTTAATCATATTTTTTCCTGCCTAGAAATTAGTAGGAAGGATAATTACTACCATGCTTCTTGAGTTATGATAGGCTGCTGCCCCACACCGTTGAAATAAACACTTGAAGTGTAAACTTTTTATCTCTACTTTTATGAACTTTTGTGCTACTGCAGTCTAAGAATGAGGGGCGCATTTCTCTACCCAATACTATCTGAAACCTAAAGGAACTACAAAATGTTATTTGGATGGTATTTTCAACATTTGTTCCCACTGGTGATGTTAGTATGATATTTGGGGATCATAAAACACTGAGATCTGAAGACCAATGCTTAATTGCATAGTTGGCCCTTAATGGTGTACACTTGCCATTTCATTTTGAAGCTGAAGTAACTGTAAGCCAAAGTTCCTAGATTCCTTGCTGTATCCTTCATACAGGGAAACAACCAACCGTCTATCATCTCTTAGTCACCGTGTGATATCAGAAATGTCCATTTCATTGGACTTCACTGCATACTGCAACCTCCCCCAAATGCACAGTCTTAACAAGTGTCAAGGAGTGGTGTTGTGGAGGGTGTTTGTTTTCAGGAGTGCTGTCAGCAGTGATGCAGGACTGGGGGAAGTGCGAGGAGGTGCTGGGAAATCTGACAACCTTCCTTCTAAAACCCAGCTCTCCACCGCTGATTCTCTGAGACCCTGTTGATTTCTACTTTGGTAACGTTAGGGACCTGGGCTTGGTCTGTGGTCCTCCACTTCTCTGGAACCATGGTTCCCTTGGACTCCTGGAATGTCGGGGCTCCTTGTCCCTGAAATATGAGCATGTGCTTGTAGACCCCCAGTGCACAGCCCTAGGTTAAATGGCTCTGTGAACCATTCTAACTCTATTAAATGCTGTAGAAAGAAAAAGTCCATTCCTTAAATTCTGAGGAGGGAATCAGAAATGTAGGGGCTGGGGATATAGCTCAGTGGAATAAGCACTTGCCTAGCAAGCGCAGGGTCCTGAGTTCGATCCCCAGTACCGCAAAAAAAAAGAAATGTTGACATCCTTCATGATCCGGTGGGTGCATGAGTCACCTGCTACAAAAAACTAACCTGAACTAGCTTAACCCACATTGATATTTGATGATGAGATGATCTTACAACTTTGGCATAAATATGGGGCAAACATACAAAACCTTTCTGGTCTAGGACATCTTACAGCCCTGAATATCTTTGTATAAAATCTGCAAAGCTAATGTAGCCCAGGTTCTCAAACTTTATATATTAGAATCACCTGGAGGGCTTGCTAAACCATAGACTGCAGGCACTACAGTGGATTTTCTCTTTCAGTTGCTGTTAAGTGGGGCCTGGGAATTTTCATTCCTAACAAGTTACCAAAGGAGCCTGACAGTGCTGGCCCAGGTACCACACTTTAAGAATTACTGTATCTGCCTAAAGCTAATGTTTATTGATTACTACTAGCTTTATAGTCCCATCCTCATGCACATTCCACCAACACTTAAACACCTATGAAAGTTTCCTGTCATTCAGCAGCCACACAGCTGCCTTACACAGCCCTGCCTTACACTTCACATGCACATCTGCCCTCTCCACTTGCCCCGCCTCACCTGACTCAGTCCTCAGAGGGGCAGGGGCAGAGGGCAGAGGAAGTCAAGCTCTTCGTTCTGCTTTCTCCCACAGAGCCTAGTCCAGGGTCTGCCAAGCATGTTGTCTTCATTTGCAATGGAAGGAAAATCAAAACAAAAGGCTGCATTAAATGACTGCAAATCTGTTCTGGCCCTAAGGTTTTATCACTCAATGCTACGCGTTTGGCCTGGCTTTTGTTGGCTTCTCCGTGGCAAGCACAGGCTAGGTATTCACTGGATTCACTTTCTCTGCCTCCTTAGGTACACAGCTGGGTCACATTTCCCAGCCTCTCCTGCAGGAAGATGTAGCCATGTGAATGGTTTCTAGTCAGTGTTCTGCACATGATTTCCAGGGGTGTTCAGCACAAGCACCACACAGGACTACCCCCTGCCCTTTGCCCCTCTGCAAGAGTCAAGTAGATTATAGAAATACTAAGGAGGGAGGAGCCCAGTTGCTGCTGGGGTAACTGCCCCCATCAGAACCTGTTTGAAGCTTCATAAAGGGGTGCATGAAACTCCTGCTGTGCCAATTACAGAGATTTCTGAGGGGCTGTTCTTGCAGCCAGCCTTCCCTTAACTACAGCATCTGCCAGCCCTGGCTCTCAGCCTGCAGCTCGCAGGTGCCAGGATGGGGGATGGGCTTCGGTGATGGGCTTTTTGTCCTCCCTTTGTCTCCTCCTGGCTCAGCACCTGCACATCACCATGTCGGTTTCTTCCAGCATCACATTCACTATCTTGTCAAGGCCTTTAAGCCTGGCACCAGCTGATCTTGTATGCTTTGTGTTACGGTGCCCACAACCTGTGACCAAGGAGAGATGCTGGCCATCTCAGTAAACTCCCTCTTTGGTCACAGGCCTGTGCATTGGCCCCCAGCCCTCCTACGCAGTTCCTGATAACTTCAGGAGAAGGGTGCCAGAGGGGTTGGTAATCCCCAAACCCGCAAACCTGCTGCTGTGTGAGCCCCATTTGTCTCTCATGGCACTGAGGGGGTCACATTTCCTGGGGCCCTCATTCTGGCCGAGGTCAGAACTGGCCGCACGGCCCCCGTGCTCTTCTGTGCATGGCACGCAGTCTCTCTCAAGTCACCCCTGGGAACCACATATAAGAAACTTCAAGTTCCACATGATGGACACTACTTTTGGTTTACTTTTACCATCAGATCCTCGATTTAGTATGGGCAAAGTGTGCCCACCTAATAAACAAGTATCCTATGTTGCTTGCAACTGAGGGCAAGGAGCATGACTCAGCATGGTATAAATAGAATTATTTAGGGAGAGCTTCTAGCACAGCTCCCTGAAGCAGTGGCAGACACCACTAGAATACTGTTTTTATAATTGGCATATACTTTTTAGATTGTGTTCTTTCTTCCTCCTACCTGGAACTCAGATGTGATGTCTGGGGGTGGATTTGATATGCTGTAGCCATAAGGTAATGTGGAACCAACTACAAATACAAGAGGACATCAAAAGAAACATGGTATGTTATGCTCCTTTCAGATAATGGTCTTCCAGTTTCTTTCCAGCTTAATTAAATAACTAATCAAAATTCCATATCTCCTATGAAGTTTTCCCAAGAAGTCTACAGGGTTCTTTTTCTACCAGCTGCCCTTGCAATAGTGATGGTAGGAGGCATGGCGCTTTGCATGGCTTTTTGAGCATCAACCATGAGAAAGAAAAGCTGAATGATGTGAGAAGACTGTTCGTGAGACACATTTGTGATGTCCCCAGGGATTCTCAGAAATAACTTGAGGGAGGCTTTGCATTGATTTCTGTGGGTGTGCATTAAATCACCTCAGAACATAAATCTTGAAACAGCACCCACCATCTATTACCCACTCCAGTTTCTACGGGTTCAGGATTTTAAAGCGGGCATAGCAAGGCTGACTTGGCTCCACCCCTGCATTGCCACATCCCCCTGGCACTGCTGGCCACAGGCAGGGGCCCCTGGGAGGCTGATGCCTTCACTCATCTGGCAGTGGAGGCCAGCTGGGAGCCTAGCTGGGGCTGTTAACCAGAACGTCTGCATGAGGCCCCTCTCAGCAACCCAAGGTTTCCCACAGCATAATTCCAAGAGCAAAGGTACATGCACATGTGAGAGAGCGCGAGACAAGAGAGAGAGAGAGAGACAGAGAATCTTGCATTTGGTGGCCTAGCTGTGAAAGTCAGCCTGAGTCATTTCTGCATTCTGTTAGTTCAAGGAGAAGGACCAGAAACCTCCGTGCTGCCCCATTGCAAGAGCATGTGAGACAGGACACAGATGAGACGGCTATGATTTATGTCAGCATCAGGGAAATATGGTTATTACCAAAAGTGGGGAAAGTAAACTACTTAATTTTATAGTTACTGTGCTCTCACACCCTTGCACCTAGTCTAGCCCCCAGACCATGAGGCGTGCACACTTCCCATTACAACCACCCATCAGAACTGAGTGCCTTTTCCTCTCCAGACTCCTCCCCTCAAACCTGAGCTCAGGACTCCTTCCGACTCCTTGGTGCGCCGCCCCTTCTCCCCAGGCTCCTTCCTGCTCCCTCCCGTGCTCTCCATGTCCCCGGGCTCCCAGAATTTATGATTTTGTTTTTATAACACCTAAATGCTTACTCCCAATCAATGGTAGTTAAGATCAAATGTCGGTGGGACACTGTTTGAATATTCCATTCTCTGGATGTTCTTTTATGCATTGAATATTTAAGTGTAAACTTCAAATTATATCTAAAAGTACATATTGACTTACTGTAACTACAAACCCAAGATGCAGTGAACGTGCTGGGAAGCGCTTGCCAAAATGTTACTTCTAAGAGCCTATTAAGAGGAGCTTAAATATTTTATTTGGATTATGCAGATAAAGTTTATAAACACGGTTGTTAAAAAATGATGGGAGTGAGAAAGCCTTTCTATTTCTTTATATCTGAGTAAAGGAAATAAAGTACACAGTGAGTGTAAGTCTCTGCCCTACCGGGTGTGGACTGGGGCCGGTCCAAACTGATACAGAGGAGAAGCCTCCCAAGCCCATGTGACCTCTCAGCGAGAACCAACCCCCACTACTTACTTCATGCACATCATCTCACTTCATTTTCACAGTGGTCCTGAATCACTATCCCAACCTCCACAGTGGCAACGCTTGCATTTGAAAACTTCTTAACTACCCAATTCTACAGTTCGTGCATTTGGGACCCCTCTGCACCCTCTGCATCCCAACGCCATGGTAGAAACAGCTCTAGAGGCTTTTGGGCAGGGTCAGCAACAGGCTCACCAGGCAGCAGAGGTCCTCAGCATAAGGCTCCTCTGGGTTTTCCTACTGGGGACAAGACCAGAGATCACATCCTAGCTCCCCCTGTTTTGTAATTCTGAGTAAGTCCACCTTCTTGAGTCTTATTTTCTTTTTAAATTCCAGAATAATGCACTTGCTAAGCATCTACTACCACCAAGCACTTTGGATTGTCTCATTTAATCCTTACAAACCCCTTACAAATTAGACTGACATTATTAAAAATTAGATTACATTATTACATTCACTTTATTGAGGAGGAAATCAAAGCTTGGAATAATCAGGTGACCTGCCCAAGGTTACAGAGCTTATGCTAGAACTGCATTTATACCAGCTATGACTGGTTTAAACTGCTCAGCTTGAACTCCTAACCACTCTATCTGTCTTGCTTTCTAAAAAATGAGATGGTTCAGACAGAGACTTGAGAGTTAGGCATGAAACAATGCTTCATGTTAACAATAACAAGGCCTGTCTTTTCAGGCCTCAGAGGCATGAAACAAATGTTAGCTGTTAGGATTCTGGCAAAGACAGGAAAAGTAAGCTGGCAGAGGGTATCAGCTCTCCGGGAATAAATGGCCACATAAATAGAGGAACTGGGAACGCTGCAGCTGGCACTGCAGTGCTCTCTGCAGCCTAAGATAAGGAGCTGGAACGCTTTACTGTTAGGTGGTTCCGCTCAGCAGCACCCACTTCGTTCTGCTTTAAGTCGGTTACTGTTAAAATGTCTTCTGAACTGCTTTAATTATAGATTAGGCCTGTCAATATTAATAAGATTGTCATAGGCCTGAGGTTTATATATACAAAACTGTGCTCAAAAGTAATTAATTTCCCAAGGATGTCATTTTAAAAATTATCCTATTCACAGTTTAATCCCTTTAACTAATTGGACACTATCTACAGCTAGATTATGGCTCCATGACATTGGAGTTTAAACGTCACATAAGCAACACAGTAACTGATTTTATATTTCTGCCTACAATAAGAGACTTTAAGCAAAAACAGTGAAAGTCCACACTTCACAAAAATGTATGTTTACTTCCAAATAATCTGCTTTTATTATTATAAACAGATAGTAAAAAGAAATTAAGGCATCTTCAAAATTCCTGATTCTGTGGAATGCTCCTAATTGATGAACATCCCTTCCAAATTTCCTTGTGGACTTGAAAAAGTGACACTTGCAGTCCGTGGAAAACTGGCCTATAGTGGATAATTCTAGTTCCTCACATGTTAGCTGGGCTTCCAATCAGGAAACATGGCACCTGGATACAGTGGCACCTGCCTGTGATCCCCTGTATTCGGGAAGCTGAAGGAGGAGGGTCACAAATTCAAGGCCAGCCTGGGCAACTAAGTGACATCCTGTCAGTAAATAAATAAAATTTAAGTGGATTGGGAATATAGCTCAGTGGTAAAGTACTCTTGGGTTTAACATCCAGTACCTGGGGAAAAAATGCAAAAAAGGAATGGCGGGGGCGGGGAGAAGAGTGTTCCTTGGTCACGTAAGTTACTGCCTTTTAGACAATGTATCTTTAAATTATTTCCTTTTTTTCTCCTCCTCCCCCTCCCTTGAGTCCAAGGCCTCATGCATGTTAGGCAAATGCTCATCCAAGCACCACACTGCATCCTCACAAACTAAAGGTTCTGGAAAATTTGGAAATAATGAAGTTCCCTGAGAATTTCTCAAACTTGCTTGACCACAACACCATTTTTCTAAATAACAATAACATTCCACAGAATTCATGGTCTCTGAGAATTTTGTTAAGGTTGTGATAATTGATTCTGAAATAAAAAAAACATATGAGCAAACCACCAGGACATTCTTAGATATGCCATGCTGAGAAAATATAACTAAGAATGTGATTTTCTTTAACACAGAGATTGTATTCTAGAAGGAATTGGTGGCATAAAATAACAGGTTAATGGAAAATTCATAGCACTTACACATTTAGGGTTAGCTATATCATGTTTTACTCCACAAAAACTATCTCATAACTTAAAACATCAACATAAGTGGCAAAGTATGAACAGAGAATGAAATGAGAAATAGAAAATAAGTTCTATTAATGTAGAAACATAAATATGAAACAAGAGGACCAACATAAACGCTATAACTAAGTTTAGGTTCTGAGTTCCTTAGCAACCAAAGCAAAAAAAAAAAAGAAAAAAGGATTCATTATTATTACACAATTACTATGATGATAAAGATGAAACCTTGTATAGGTTATAAGGCAAATGTAGCTTTTGGGGACTAAAATCATTTAAACAGAAGAATTCTATAGGAGACAGTTCCTCTAACAAATTTCTAAATGCAGTAACAAGTTCATGTGGTTAATGCTTATAGTCTTGCCAGTAATAAAGCTGAGAGGCAAATCCTACAAAGTTAATGGGTTCCATTTGTCTTTGACTGACTCAGGAAGACAAGTTACAAATCTAATTAAGTCATGATAACCATAAGAAAAATGAGGTTTGTATTTCACCATTCGCAGAATCAAACTAGCGGGCAAGGAATGATGGTGCACACTTGTGGTCAAACAATTATAGCTAACCCTCAAATAGAGCTCATATGTGCCTCACAGTCTTCCAAGCACCTATAGGTATTCATGCATTTATCCTCACAGCAACCCTATACTGCAAGCACTATGGCCTTTATTGTACAGATGGGGACTGCAGACCTAGACATAAAGTGCCCAAAGTCACACGGTTAGCGCATTGCTCATTGTTACTAGCATTTGGAGACAATGTTCTTGTGTCAGTGAGTGGAAGAAATGAAACTAGTAAACATTATTCAATCTGTAATAGCAGAGTGTGCTTCATTAGCTTTGCATCCTAGAACTGGAAAAGGTGGTTCAGAATTGGGCCAGTCAGGTTAAAAGAGGAAAACATCATTCTGAGTTTTCGAAGAGGGAAATTTAGCTACATAGGAAGAGCTGAACTTCTCCTAAGAAATGGTGATGTAGCCTGAAGGGTGACCACAGTAGAAAGAAGTGGAAGGTATTATGGGGGCCTTGGAGAGGGTCCATCTGGCAAAAGCTGGGACCCAACAGGCCTCAGAGGGAGCCCCCACCCTGGAGAAGCCACCAAAGGCTCCCACTGGCTGAACTCTGGCCAGAATTCCAGGAGCAGGAAAAATGCAGTGACACAGGGAAGAACTTTAGAAGGTCAAGGAAAAAATCTAAAATCCAGAACACCCACGACTGGCTCACATCCTAAGATGTAAATGTGAACTTTGCATCTTCCAGCAGCTGGAGCACATGGGCTCCAGGAAGCAAATCATAGGATACATAAAGGCCCATCCTCTAAATCCAAGGTCACCATAATGAAGGAAAACCCTTCTTTCAGCCTGGAAGAAGAAACCACAGGAAAAATACTTCGTTCTGCAGGTAATAAAAACATAGAATTGTTACTCAAAAGGAAGTATATGTTCAAAATATTGATTCATCAACTTAGGTAAATTAATACCTAGCAATGCGTTCAACACTGTTACGTATGCGTTGGCAACCGCTCCTGGATGATGCTGTGATGGAGTGCTGGAGTCTTCTTTGTGGATGTGCTGTGTTCATTGTGTCCCAGGCAAGCCTGTACACGTATGGCAATGCCTGTCATAAGGAATGATGACACTGTGGGTCTTGTGGCTTGTGTTCAGGGTGTTCTAGCAATTAGCAGGGGCCAAAGAAAGATGGTGTGATAAGGAACATTTGAGAGCTTGGCCTCATGAATCGCCAATAGAACAGAGGCAGGCAGTGAAGAGCTACATTCCAACGATATAATAATGAATGGGAAATACCATGGGTCCAAAAGAATCTTACATATGAGCCTCCCAAAGTCTTGCATTCAAAACAGTACTCGAGGAGTAGCTCAGTGGTAGAGCATGTGGCTGGCATGCATGAGGTTCAGCCCTCAGCACCCAAAACAACTGCCACCACCAAAGGGTGCCCATACACAAAAGAAAATGGCCACGATGCAGATACGCGGAGAGCATACTGCCGAACGCTTATCTCCAAAAATTCTGAGGTTAAGATGTGCGCCTAACCGCCTGGGACATGAGGTTAAAAAAGAGTTATCACGAATAGGAGATAGTGTTAAAAGGTTTCCAAGAAGACAGAAACATGACCCATGGATGGGGAAGGTGGATTTGGGGGTGGGTATATAAAATTTTGGAGAGGGGTGTCCTTGCTGCTTCTGTATGGTGTTGACCCACAGAGATTGGGAAAGGTAATTCTTGGCAAAGGGAACAGCAAAACCAAAGGGATAATATCTCCAAAGCAGGCTCTTGCACAGCGATATTAGGTGGTCATTTACTGAAGCAAAAGGTGTAAAAAAGAAAGGACTATAAAAGGGATGTTAAGATGACATTCCAGAGGGCCTTGTGCAATCCACGGTTGGATAAATCTTCAATGAAACTGCTGAGAGAAATTTCAAATATTTGGGATATATTTAAACTCTGTTAAGGCAGGTATATTAGAAGATGATTATCTTTTAAGATAAGCACTCTCTTTAGTATTAGAAGCAGAATGCTGAGTGTGTTAGTCACTTCCTCACTGCTGAGACACAATACCCAGGAGAGGGTTATTTTCGCTCACAGTTTGTACAGTTTTCAGTCCATAGTCTGCCAGCTCTGAGGCGGGACAGCACAGCAGAGCGGCATGGTGCAGGAAAGCTGCTGTGGGCAGAGGAAGGAGCCAGGGAGGCTACATACCCTTCCAGGCACCACCCCAAAGAGCTGCCCCTTCTGACCATACCCTGCCTCTTGACACAAAGTCAGCTCTAGAGCCCCAGTGATCCAGCCGCCTTCCACAAGCCAGACTTCCAAGCACATGAGGCTTTCAGGGGGTGATGATATGAGCCATAACACTGGGAGATGAGCCACACCCAGCTGCCCAGGGACAGAGGGCAAGCTCAGTGCCCTGTACTGTCCAGCCTGGGCATGAAGTCATTTCCCATCCATCCAGCTTTGTAGAGAATAGGCAGTAGGAGGCATTAACAAGTAATTTTTCCTTGTAATGAAAGGGAGGCAAACAGTACATTACTAGTTTCAAGTTAAAATAACAGAGCAGAAAAATGTTTCACCTTATAAAATTATTTCTCCTTATGAAATAATTTCACACTATATGATTTTGCTGCCAACAGGATCACTTGGCTAGTACATCAGCCTACTGACAAATACATACCAACTTCAACAACCCAACCATTTAAAAAAGCACACGTGAGAAAGTCACTCAGCTGACATAAGTGGAATTCTAATTCTAGATCTTCATGGCCCTAGTAAATATTTCTCATAGTGTTTATTATTTAGCTTTTATATTGTCAATAATGCAGTGAAAGTTCTCAGTCTCCTCTACAAAGTTGTCATGAGAAATTAACTGACTAACTGTTATCAAGCAAATATTTAAATACAGAAGCCTAACTCATTGATAATATTGTATATTCATTTGCTTCAGAACCAAGCATATCCTTTTTTTTGCAAGTATATATTAGTTTATATTGATGAATATTAGGTGACTTAGTGCATAGTTAAAATCAAATTTAATGAAAGAAGGCGATTTACTTTTTCTTTCCAGAAAGATATACAAAAATAGCTGGGCCATCACATTATTACCTAAGCTATTATAAACAGGTTATGGAATGTAGTCATAAATGACAGAAAGTTTCACTGCCTCTAGAGAATCTCATATTTGTGGTCTAGAATAAGCCTGGGTTGACTCTCGTTTATAAGCCTGCGTTGATGCTCTTTTTATAAATAATTGGCTTCTTGATGCATCAGGAGTTTTCAAAGCAAAAACAAACGCCTCCCCCAATGACGGTTCCTTTGACCTCGTCCAAGCCCAGGGGAAGTGATCAACCTTGTTAAGCAGGCTTGGAGTCACAAGACTTGGATACCAATTTCAGCACTGCCACAAATTTGCTCTGTGATTTGGATAGAGACTTGAGAGGAAGAATAATAACCTGGATCCATCTCACAAACGTAGAGCAAGGAGAAGACAAAATACATATGAAGTTCTTTGAGAAGTTGAAGGGCCAAATAGAAATGTAGATGTTATTTTCATAAGGGCCTGAAATTATTCAACATTTTGTTTCTGACTTGAATCTTAGGAAAAATATTCACATGTCCTTTTGTGCCCAATTTGAACAAGAGGCATGCACCTCATTTTGATTTTTCTCCTACTTCAAGCATGTGGCTGGAAGAAGCCTTTGCTGGCCATCTTCAGATTCTTGAAATTGAAAGAAGAAATCTGAATTCTACTTCAAGTCAGGCTTGTGAAGATGGAAAGAACAGAAATGTTGCTCCGGGTCTCCAAAAGAATGACAAACATGGCCCTGAATCAAGGCCAGCAGTTTTCTGTAGCTGTTGGTTTCAAGCAGGAGCCTAAAGTGGTATCTTTCTATGGTCTGTTGGCCATTTCAGAACTTTAAAAATGTAATGGTCAATTCATTAGAAAGTAACAAATAACTAAATAAATTTTACGAGAGAACTTCAAGATGGCGACCGGGTAGACAACAGAGAGAACCTTCCAGAGGAATGCCACTCAGACAAAGGACAGAAGGGAAAGAGGTGGGTATCCTGAACCCAGGAAGGATCTGAAATGGGAATTGAAGCCCTTGGAAAGACTAAGCAAGACCTCTGCTGGAGGAAAGGATCGGAGATCCGCCATGGCGCAGTCGGAGGGAGAAGAGGAGGAGGAAGTCACCGCTCCAAGCACACCCATGGCCCACGCCCTCATTCTGGCATTCGCAGCTTCAGCTTCGGAGGCCCACGCTCACAGAAGCCTCCCAACTTGGCCAGAGAAGAGCGGAGTTCCAAGAGCTGGTCCAGGGCTGGAGAGAGGAGAGCGCAGCCAGGAAAGGAGGCAATGGTGGTCGGTAGCAGTTGTCGAGCCCAGTGTGAGAATGAGAGGTTGCAACAGCCACTGGGGCAGAGTCCCCACCCTGCGGCAACCTTCCTAATCAGCGCCTGGAGAGAATCAATCCAACTAGTACACAGCCCACCATGCCCAGATCTGTGCCTGCCTCGAGGTGGTGGCCCCCTGCCTCTCAGCTGGGTGAGTAGTTACCGATGGAGAGCAGCGGGGAACCTCAGCGGTGAGCCGCGGTGGCTCCCAGGGATCCACCCGAGGAGCGGATGGGGGCTCCAGCACTGCAACAGGAGGGAGATGCAGAAGGAGGTGGATCGCATGGCTCCATGCCCTTCTCACTCCAACATCAGGCAGGAAGCACGAGCTGGGCTGCCGGGGCTCAGCTCCCACCCTGAACTCTCTCTGGGAGCACCTTGAGTCTCGGCGGCTTGAGCAAGCACCGCCTGTTCCTGTCAACAATGGGACGAATCCATGGTCTTCAGGACTCACCCCAAACTATTAATGTGTGCACCAAGAGGGTCTCCTTACAGCTTGCACATATGAACCTTGCATAACCCCACGGCTGCTCTGCAGTGGGCCCTGGCGGCTGCTCCGCTGTGGGCCTTGTTGCTGCTCCACAGTGGGCCCCGTAGCTGCTCCACTGTGGGCCCCGTGGCTGCTCCGCTGAGGGCCCTCCAGCTGCTCTGCTGAGGGCCCTGCTGAAGGCACCTCATGGACTGGACCCGCCCCCACCCATAGCATGGCGATGGGGTGGAGCCGGGCAGTCCGCTGTGAGCATATGTGCTTTCCCACCTCCAGCCATGGCAGTTTGTATACACCCATGTGTGCTATAGTATAGTCTGAGGCAGCTATATCTCTTCCCAAGGCGAGAGTCCAGGGGTATAGATAAACCCAGGAGTACAGTTATTATCACAGGGAAGATGACTGATTGAGTGGTAGGGCAATGGAGATGAGGGAGGAGAAAAACTGAATGATCAAATGGGCCATCATCTGTGTAACTGAGTAACAAAGGTGAAGGTAACATTATGTAGGACAGCATCCAGAACTAATTCCCTTCTGTGTTCTCTATAATTCTGTATTTCCTCAATCGTTTTTGTATTAACAGAAGTGAAGATAACTTTATATTATACAGCATCCAGTGCTAACTCCCTACTATCTTCTCTATAATTTGGTATTTCCTTTAATGTTTTTGTGTTAACTAATATGAAGATAACATTATGTAATACAACATCCAGTGCTAATTCCCTACTATATTCTGTATAACTCTGTATTTTCTGTATTGTTTATGGCTTATTCTGGTTCATATGTCTCCATTCTTTTGTCTTTAAAATAAAAAAAAAAACAACGACAAGCAGGATCAGAAACAAAGATAATTACAATTGCAAAACAAGTTAAGATTCCTGTAGAGAACTATGTCTAGTTTAAAATCAAAAGACAAACAAGATGGTGGTAGTACACCCATAGAATTCCACCGCTATGGGAACCTGAGACAGGAGAATTACAAATTTGAGCCCTGCTTGGGCAATTTTGTAAGACTCTGTCTCAAAAAGAAAAAGGCTAGGGATATAGCTCGGTGTGAAGGCCCTGGGTTTAACCTCCAGCATTGCAAAAAAATAAAATAAAATGGTTGACAGCAAGGATAGCCAAAGCAAGTCCAGAAGCAGAGTCACAAATCTTGAAGCACAAAATATGCAGATTCTGCCCCAAGGATATGAGAAGACATATGAAAGTTTTTCCTGTCTTGTAGATTTGCCTTAAGAAGTTTTCTTTGCCTGGAAGATTCCTTTCCTCCTGGCTTTGTTCTTTATAGAGGTCTTTCTTAGGAAGATCATCCCAGCCAACACCAACACCGCACTCCAGATCAGGGCTGGTGTAAAAACACAGAGCATCCTGCCCTTCTTTGTCATAAGCATCAATCGCTGGAATGTCAATTCATTATTTTGACTGTCTGGTTAATGTCTGTTGCTCTCCCCTCCTCTCCCAGTAAGCTCCCAGAGGACAGGGAAAGGCTTGATTTCATCATATCCCCACAGAGGAGCAGAATGCCCAGTTCAGAGTGGGCCCTCATTAAATATTTAGGGAAAGAGTGAGGAAAGAAATATGATCTGAAAAGAACTGCAAAGTGGACTATCCCAGATCACAAATCACTTCTAAGTAGGGGTATTTATGCAAATATACATAAAACCTTTAGTTTACTGTAGCTTTGGGAGGACAGCTGCAAATGAAGGGAGATCATACCATGAAAGGATTTAGTAAATCAACCATAACAGTAATTTAGGAGTAAGGGCTCCACCTTGCACATTTGCAATAACAAGTTCTTCCAGACTGGCTTGTTTACAAGGTACCAACTTCCCATGTCTGCACATTTTGAAGAAAGAACATGAAAAAGGAAGAGGCATTGCTTCTCAAGATTGAAGGTGTGAGCTCACAGTAGGAGACATCAGAGAGAACCTGCTTGTGGATTGGTGTCGCGTGATAGAACGGAGAGTTGCATGGTGGAGCCACTAAGCCCTTTCCCGAGCTATCAGGGCAGCTCCCAGGGATCCAGGTAAAATAGCAGCCAGTTTTGCTATGTTCTGTCCACTTTTTCTGGTCTAAAACGTTGAAAAGGATGGCTAATTTACCACTCATTCATGTGAGTATAAATAAATCAGGAAATTTTCTAAACAATAGCATTCAAGCACCACAGCAAGATAGAGCAGTTAATATTCTTAATTTTTATCAAAGTAATATTCAAGGAGACCATGTTTTTGGATAAAGGTCAATGTGCCCCCACTGTGTTATTTCTTGTTCTTCTTGCTTTCATCAAGCAACACAATTTGCAACATTTAACAAGACACAGCGAGTTTTTCTACAGAACAAATAATTAAACTCCATTTTCCTCACTAAGTGGTTTGACTTTATGAGTTTCCGAGAGCTAAATCTACCCTATTCATTTGTATGTTAGATAAAAGAAAGAATAAAGATGCTGAGTAACGAAGACCAAGGCTTTTCTAGAGCTTTTAAAGGTATAGGATTTCTTTTCTTCCCTGCAAAAGGTTGTGTACAATAAATTACATTGCGAATAAAAATGAATTAAGTGAAACTGAGAGGTCTGTGAATAATGAGGCGCCAGTTTCTGTAGAGGGGCTTTAATGGATGATGCTTTGGGACTATCAATTTGGGAAGAAAAAATTAAAAATCCATTCCACACTCACTTTACAGACCTTACCCTTGCCTTTGTTTTCACAGAAGCACATCTGCTCGATGCTTTATTTCAAATCTGTGTTCTTTTACTCGGTCCTAACATTCTCTAAATAAATGCTAAGTCCTTAAATGCAGAGGGAAACAGAACAACTGAAATGCTCCTCTTGAGTAATTTCAAAATAGCTCTAAGCAGGGCACTCTCTTCTGTGTTTCATCGGCCACACACTTCCCTCTATTTTGAGATGGCTTCTACCGATGTTGGCAGAAACCCTAAAATTCAGGTAATGTAAAATCCAACAGGGTCTTTGCACTTTTTTCAGTTTCATATTCAAAGTTCACTCAAGTCATGCATGCACCGCCCTTTCCCTGAGAAAGTCTGAGGTTTATACATCCATTTCTGGTTTGGGAAAAGAAGAACACCTTATGATGGCAGGGGATGCTGGCATTTGATTCCCTCGGTGGAATCTCCGCTTACACCATGTAGTAGAAGCTGGGAGTGCAGAACTGTGCTTACTCACAGGGAGAGGAGCAGGTTCTTCTCTTAAGATGGGGGCCATATAGCAGAGCTCCCCAAATACAGGAAATGTTCAGTGTACATTCACCAAAAGAGGAAAATCAAATAATTATACAATTTTCACCGGATGAAAGTGAATCCCTTCCCTATCATTATCTCCCTAAGTTCGAAAGTGTTGTGAGTCAGGCTTTACAAGTAGGGTCCAAGCCCCCCTTCAGGGAGCTGGGTGGTGGCCCAGAGAAATGCATGGCTTCAGAAGAGCTCAGAATAGAGGGACCTGTGCTCAAGCCAGCTTCACACGAGGCGCCCTGAGTGACACTTGGAATGGCTTCCCCATGAGGAAAAACGCATCATTCTGTTGTGTGAAAAAAGTAAGGTACACCCAGTAAGGTATACCCAACAGGATCGTTAAAAGTGTTTTCACTGAAGCGGGCAAAGACCTGTCTCAATTACCACCCCTCCAGCCTTTCTTGGTCCATTACTCTGTTAAGAGATGTACTAGAAGAGAAATACTTGCTTTTATCTGACCCACAGCTGAATCTTTAATGTCTCTGTATTTTCCTTTTTTTAAAAAAAAACTTTTCTCACGATGACTATGGGATTTTCCTTTGCTCTTCACAGGGTCCTCTTGTGAAAGGGGAGGGAAGGATGGCCTATTTCAGACGCCTGCACAGAAGGGCCAAGCTCCGGGCTTTTCTAAGGCGTGGCCCCAAGGGGCTGCCTGACTCCAACACCCAGTGGTTGCTCCTCAGAGCTCCGGCAACTGCCATCTCCACCGTGTGCTCTAGGGCTTCCCCAGAGTGGTGACAGGCTACACTCCAGCCTATATGCTAAACAGAGGCACAGACTTCCTCTGACTTCCTTTAGTCAAATTTTGCAAACAAGAATAACCTTGAAAAAGGCCCTGTCGACCTAGATCAATGCTTAAGAACCTTGCCAACCACTCACAGCACCCCTTGACATTTCACAAATAGGTTATGTTCCGGGAGGGGCTTCCTCGCACCTCACAACTGAATGCCCGCTCTGCGCGCGAGGGTTAAGCTGGATGAGCCGCCGAGGGGTGTCGACTCCTCATCTCCCCTCGGTCCACTCCGGTCACCTCCACGGAGTGCTTCCCTGTCCCTGGGCTACTTCCGTGTTGAGGTGTCAGCACTCTCTCCCCGGAGCCCTCTGCCTGTTCTGCAGGAGCGCCCTAAACGCGGACTACCGGGCAGCGCCCACCCCTGGCCCCTAGGACGGCGGTGGGGCCGCGCTAGCCTTTAATGGCCATCATCCATTTTTAATCAGAAAGACTGCCAGAAAGATGGTAAGCGAATCCCAGGTCCAAGTCAATTTAAATAACATTCCTGAAGAAATCCAATCACTCAGAACGGAGACACCTACGAGCGCGGAGCCCCCGCCCGTCCGGGGAACAGCGCGCGGCCGCACTAAGCGGGCTCGGGGCCGGGCTGAGCGCGCGTTAACCCTGCCCGCTCCGGAGGGGCCGGGCGCGGCCGGCCGGGCGGGGTTCGCCGTTCAGGGCGGCTCCGGACGCCCGCGGCGGGCCTGGGCGGCGGGCGGGCTGGGGTCCGAGCCCGGAGGCCGCTCCGCCCGGCGAGCGGCGCCTCCCGCAGCCCGGGCGCGCCGGCTCCTCCTCCCGCCCCGCGCGGCCGAGCGAGGACCGCGGGCCGCAGGTAGCCGGGGCGCGGGAGGCGGCGCGCCGGGGAGGGGCCGACGGACGCGCGGACGGACGGACGGACGGACGCTCGGCCTCGCGCCTCAGACGCTCGGGGCTCGCGCGGCCATGTGCGGGCCCGGGGTCGCGGCCGAGGGCCTGGCGCTGGCGCCCGCGCCGCCGCCGCTGCTGCCGCTGCTGCTGGCGCTGGCGCTCGCGCTGGTGGCGCCCTCGCGGGGCGGCGGGGGCTGCGCGGAGCTGGCGTGCGGCGAGCGCGAGGGCTGCTGCGGCTCGGCCAACGCCACGGCCATGCGCTGCTGCAAGCTGCCGCTGCACGCCTTCCTGGACAACGTGGGCTGGTTCGTCCGCAAGCTCTCGGGGCTGTTCATCCTGCTCGTGCTCTTCGCCATCGGCTACTTCCTGCAGCGCATCATCTGCCCCAACCCGCGCAGGTACCCGCGCGGCCAGCCGCGCCCCGGCCAGGCACGACCCGCGCCTGCGGGGGACGCAGGGCCGCCCGACGACGACGACGACGACGACGACTCGCCCGCCCTGCTGCCCGACGAGGCGGCGGCCGGCTCGCAGGACTCGCTGCTGGACAGGGGCGGCGGCGGACGCCGGGCTCCCGCCTGCGCCGCGGAGCGCGAGTTGCGCGCGGTCTCGCCGGTCTTCCCGCAGCTTCCCAGCTACGAGGAGGTCAAGTACCTGCCGACCTATGAGGAGTCCATGCGGCTGCAGCAGCTCGGGCCCGCGGAGGTCGTGCTGCCCGTGTCGGTGCTCGGCCGCCCGCGAGCAGGCGGCGCCGGGGACCCCGACGCCAGCGGAGGCCGCTTCCCGCTCATCTGAGCGCCCGGGGCTTCTCGGGGACCGTGCGGGCGTTGCGGGACGCGGCCGCGGCGGCAGGCGAAGGCCGGGGAGCCCGCGGCCGCCACCGTCTGCCGTCGACCCCGCCTAGCTCCCCAGCAAAACCTGCTGTCGCCCCGCGGTTGGGTCGGAGTCACCCCTCCCTCGCGCTTCCCGGGACCTGGCGTTTCCCTGCGGTTCATTTGGCTCAAGGAAACGCTGGACACAGGCGACGGGGCAGCGGCGGCGAAGGAGCCCCGCTGCCAACTTGGAAGGCCAGCCCGGCCCCCGCCTGGCCGCCTCGCGCGTCCTTCCGTAAGTGCCTGCTTCCCGAGCCCAGAGAACACGTGCGCCCGCCGCGCTTCGGCAGAAGGGCGGCTTTATGGCTGAGAAAGGAGCGCAGTTCCATTCCCTCCCTTCCGCCAGGACAGGTCCCGGTCTCGGTCTCCCCGGGTGGGGGAGAAGGAGAAGCCCTTGAGACGAGCTGGCCGCGCTGTGACCGTGACGGCCGCGCGAGGTCCCATAGACCAGCCCTTGCATAGGATGGAATCGCTTTCTTGAAGAGAACCCAAAAACTTCGGTGTCTTCCAGGCCACCAACAGTCACAGCCGGTGGCTTCCGGTTAAGCGGGGCGGAGGGCGGGTATACCCAAGACACATGGTTACTGCACTTATTCAAGATACAGCAGCTGTTCTGTCAAAACCGTATTCGTAATATGGTACGGTTGGACTTACGATTTTTCAGTAACTGAGAAAGTATATATTTATTTGTCTTTTATTTTTATATTTTTCCATGTATTGAATGCAACTGGAAGGTATTTCAACACATTAATGACAAGATAATTGTCATCACTTTTTTAGGTCATTAATAGGAAATTGCCCACATTCTGTCATTATTGTTTAAGCAAAATGTCAGACACTGTTTCATTAAAAGTGGAAAAAAAGGCATGATGAAACCAGGAAATGTGACATAAAAACACGAAGGATATCTTATTTTCACTATTTGAGAATATATTTTATTTTTAGTACTGTGGCACAATATAACTTTTTATAATAAGCATACATTATATAGCCTAGGTCTTAACTGTATCATTCATCACATAGTTACATGTAAAGTAGAACGGATACATACATGCCACTCCATGAAGTATGACATGCACTTTCTCTGCCATCTTTCATTTGGAATACATTCCACAACATGGAACAAAACATAACTTGAGACTTGTAACTTCTCTTTAAGCCATAGTTATGCAGTCATGTGCTATAGAAGGATTCCGTCAACCTTTCTTTAAAAAGCAAGTGTCATATGAATTGTACTGTTCTGTCATGTCTTCTTTAAGCAAAAGGTAATACAACTATTTGAATGTATTGTGTATAGTGTACATATGCATATTGTCTATGTACAATATATACATTGAATACCGTATAGTTATAACAGTTTATGATTAATGTGAAAGGAAAGTAAGGAAAACAAATACAAAAGGTTTCTCTGTTTGGAGAAGGGTATATATTACATCAAAAAAGACTATCCACGTGGATCTCATAGATGGACTTAGAACATTGTTCATTCTTATGGTTTGAAGTTGGACAATGCCAAGAAATCTTAAAATATCTGACTTGTATTAGAAGAACAAGATTTGATTACACTTTTAAAGACTGACTGAGGAAGTTTGACAATCCTGGGAAGTTTTTAAATGTCTGGATTGTAATAAAAGCAAATGCTTTACTTTATAAACTTCTAAAAGCTAATGACCTTGTCATTAAAGAAAAATCATTTGAAGTGTATTAAAACAGAAAAAGATAGAAATCTTTCTCTGCACAAATTTCATCAGATGTGTAAGTAGAGGGTAACACTGAAATGTGTATCATTTAAAAGTAATTTTAAGCTGTGAATTGACAATAGCATCAGTTGAAACTATCCGTTGAAAATAATACAAGTTTAATGAAATGTGATTATACTGACTAATCAAATATATTAACATAACTCAAATATGCTAGATTTTTGTTGTGTGTCTATCGATACTACCACCTACTATGCAGACACTGGAATGCTGCCATATTCTTTTAAATGATTTATTCATTGACAGGACACCATATGAGGCAGTTCTTAAAATTCACCCGTATCTGAAACTGCAACCTAAATGGTCAAGTACCAATATATGAAGGCAAGCCTACATGTTACTATAAATCTTAAGAGAAATTTACAATAAAATCCACTTATGATAGGGATCAAGTATTTCTCCCTTGTATCTTATGAAACATTTCTCTCCCTAAAACCTGGAATGTCTCCATTGTGGTAACTACACTTTACACCAACCACGTAATGAGGTCCTACTGAATTTCAAAACTGCAGTGAGTTTTCAGTTGTTTCCTGCCCAACCCACCAGCTTTTATTTACATTATTCAGAAAAATGGGTTTGACTCTACTGTGGGTATTTTTTTTCTTCACAGTGCATTAATCTACAATTTTATTCAATTTTGTTGCATAGTTTTTGGGGAAAAAAACTTCATATTTCTATTAATGATAAATGAACATGTCTCAGTAATATACACACATATAGCAGATCATGCTAATACACAATTAACCTATGTGTTCATAATGCTGGAATATTTACATACAGATACTTTCAAATCACTAAGAGTAACATCTGGGTGTTCAGTGTTACAGCTTCTACCTGGAGGTTATTACATAGCAAGAGCCTATTTTACAGAATTGCATGTTTATTAAAATAGAAAATCATTGTTTAATACATGTAGAAATGGTGATTCTATCTACACTTAGTATTCTCTATATATTTGAGAATATAAATGTTCTCCAACCATATATAGAAAAACATTAATTTATGGCCTAGAATATTAATGGAACGAATATGGAAAATAAATTTAACTTTAGGGTATATGTATCTTAACCAAACCCACATGGGAGTGCCATGTTCTCCAGTACAGAGCCTCTTCTGATTTTCAGTTATTAAAATAATTCAAATACTGAAATATTTCAAGCATACTTTATTTTCACTGACTTCTTATGAGTAGAGAAATATTGGTCCTGAATATGGTAACTCATCTCAAAGGTGAGAAACATGATTGATATTTTAAATTTATGTGCTACATATATAAACAGGTACACGTATATATCTGTGTATATGTATATTATCCCTTGTTGCTTCAAAGCAATCTGTTATGGTGTCCAATATCAAAAGCAAAGGGGAAATACCTTGATATCGCATAAATTTTAAGAGGTTATTAATTGCCACATTCTACAAATGTGAGTTGTTTTAAGCATGGAGATTGGCATTGGTGATTATGCCAAAGGGCATGAAGTGTGCTATATAAGGAAAACAAGATTCAATTGTAAAGGCCAAAGGGAATATTAAGGAAACGGCCTCAGCAGTTTAAAAGGCAATATGCTAAGTACCTTAATGTTGTACTTTTATGTATACAGTTTCTCTCAAGTGGATTTAATAAAGCAAACAATTTAGAACTGAAACTGATGTTATAAACACAATCATGATGGTCAGGTTTATACAGTATTCTGCATACTTTTATAAAAATTTCATTGATTTAAAAAAAATTGTGTTTCCAGATTGAGAGAAACAAGATACGTTGAGTTTTGTTTTGAGCAACAAGATCTAGCCATGTCTCCAGGAGTGTGTCATAAACCAATCAATAATAGAATATTTGGTAAGTCTATATCCGAGTTCATGGTTTATTACATGGTTTTTCATTGGTGAAGAACTAATAACTACTAGACTAACAGGATATATTTTATCAACCAAAGAATAACTCAGCAATCAGATAGCTACAGAAGAAAATCAAGGGGCTGGGGATATAGCTCAGTGGAATAAGCGCTTGCCTAGCAAGTGCAGGGTCCTGAGTTCGATCCCCAGTACCACAAAAAAAAAAAAAAAAGAAAATCAAGATAGCCTTTCTTCCGTATGGTTAGTACCAGAAAAATATTCCTTTTATAAAGTTTGCTTTAGTGATTTAGTGAAACCCTGTCTCAAAATAAACAATATTTAGAAGAGATAGGGATGTGGCAAAGGCCCTGGATTGGTTCAGGTCCTAGTACTTAAAAAAACAAAAAGAAATATCATGTAAATCAATATTTTCATTATACTTAAATATATATAAAATTAATTTTATTTGCTGTTGCTTATAAAATTCACTTGTAATTTTACAAGGGATACTCATACTTGTCACCTAACTAAACAACACCACTTTTTTCCCTCTTCAGCAGCGTAAGTGAAATATCTTCATTGTTTTGTGACCATCAAGTTGTTATATTCTTTCTTTATGTGTTGTTCTTATCCTGCTTTGGATTTCCAGTAGAAGTTTTCCTCAGAAACACATCTCTTAGAATCCATGTTATGCATTGCTATGATTTCATATCACTCTGATTATCACCTCACCCTTTGCACAGAATTTGTTTATTTATTTACTTTTGGTACCAGGTGTTCTTTCAGTAAATCAGTATTTTCCAAAGAATTTCCTTTATTCTGCTTGTATCTGACTCCTGTAGCTTTTCCATTTTGAGCCAGGTATGTTTGTTTTGTTGTATAGACATTAAAAGACTATAAACGCCCCCACCCCATTTTAATCTACAAACTTGTCTCTGTAACTCTAGGTAAAGGGTCAAATCTTCGCATCCCTCTAATGAGGATTTCATTTTTTTCTAGATCTCAAACATAATAAATCCTGCCTTACTATTACATTTTTGTTGCTCTGATTCCTCATCTAGATTTTCCTAAAGGATTGTTAATATTGCTGTCTTTACCCAAAGATGTGCCCTCTGCTATATTAGGGCAAAGTATTGAACTCTTGAATTTTAGTAGTGACAGGGCCTTTTTTTTTCCGTTTGGCTTCCAAAAACCAGGCACACTACTTCTTCATGGGCTGCTGTATTTTTCTGCTTGATTTGTCTCACAGTCGTCTTTGTGGTTTCTCTGTGTCATTTTATGAGTAACGGTTAACTGTTTTCTCCCCTCCCTCACTCACACTGTTTGTTGTACCAGATAAAATATTAAATCCTCCTTTCTTTGTAGGAGACTTTATTTAGCCTCAGAACTTCAAAGAAAACTTGATTTGACGGATTGCTGTGTCTTTAAGTGGTTATGGATGCAGCCTGAGAGCTCCATTTCAGCATCCTCTAAATATAGTATCTCTGTTTTACTGGGTGGATCAGAAGTTAGCCCTAACTTTATTTTCTTCTGCCTATGTTGGCTACATTTGTTTCATCGGAACATTCTAGACTTACACGTTTTATTTGTGCAAATTTTCTCTTCTGTATTAACCAAAGATGTTCACAGATCAGAATTAATTTTTATTGTTCTAAGTTGTAGAGGTGTCTTTTTCTCATTTATAGATGTAAGTTTTTGATGTGAACCCTGGTTTGGTTTGACATCTGCCTCGGTGTGTACAGTCCCTGTTGGAGGAACCACGCTACCCAGTTTCTCCACCTTACACTCCCTGCTTTTGTTTCACACCCCATCTTCCAAGTTTTCTCGTGGAATTTCTTTGCAATATTTTTTTCATATATGTTTGAATCTTTTCTATGGATGGAAAGCAACTGAGACTGGCAGTTTTCTATCATTTTTATATTTGTGCCTGGGACATAGAGGCATTCTCTAACTTAGCTTTACTTGGAAATTCAGTTCATATTTATATTCCTTTCTGCCAGTTATCTCTTTGACTAGGCAAATGCTTAAATTCTTAAAAAGGTGTTTTTAAAAGTTTTGTTCTTTTTTAAAGGCAGATCTTGTTTCTTGACTAACAATATCTTGCATGACCTTTGGTCTTGTGTCTCCAGTTTCATAGACGTCATTTTGGGATTCATAGTCACAAGCATTGCAAGAGTTTTCTTGACTGAGATCCCCTGGCCCATCTTTGTTTTTGTTTGTGGAATCGAATACACAGTAGTTTGCCCTGCAAACATTGTTTTTATTTATCTTTGCATTCCAAGAAGTCTTCAACTACTCTTTTGAAACTTTTTTTCTTGATGGCTTCAATAAATAACTGAAAAATCGTGCTTAGCTCAGGGCTTTTGAAAATTTTACATATGGTCTTGCAGTTTCTTTTGACTAAAAACAAACACAATCAAACTTGAACTCTGACAGAACATAAAAACTCTATTCTAAATTTTTTCCTAGCGCTTGGTTTTCTTGAGTAGTAATTTATGCATCTTTTATTGTACATGTCTTAGTCAACTATTTTTCTTGTAATTTTTCTGATAAGTCTGAATCTGTATTAAGCATTTCCTGTGAACAAGTTTTTTAGAAGATGGAGTATCTATAAGCATTAGAATGTTTGCTAGATCTTCTACTAGGTATGCCTCAGGAGTTTTCATAAGTTTCCTGATGCCTATGGATTTTCTTGATTCACTTCTCCATTTGGGAAAAGTGGTTCTTGACACTCTCTTGACACTCTCTTTTCTTTAGTTTTGCCTGTTGGTATTGGTCAGGTCTTTTATGGGCTCAATATTTTTGAAAGTTCTCAGAAGTTTCTTGATTGCTGTCAAAGATTCAGTTGACTTAGATCTTTCTGGGAGCTGTCCTGAGTTGCTTATTCTTCAGTTTGCTGTGGAGTGTTTGTTCTTATTGGTCTCCCCCAGATTGTCTTTTCTGTGGCTGTCTTCAACAGTGTCTTGATACCTGTGAGCTGTTCACTTTTCCACATTTCCATCTGGGACAGCTGACGTTCTTGGTGCTTACACTATTCTAACTATATTGCTTGCTTTGGTATTCTTACAGGTTTTCTCATTGCCGTCACTTGTTCCTGACTGTACCTTCCTCAGCTCTCTCAACATCTCCTGATACTGTTTTCCACCAGTTTTGGCTTGTGTTTTGGAATGTTTCCTGTCTTTCTGTGTACGCCATCACTTGTTCCCCTTACTGTCTTTGTATTTGTGAGCACTCCTATAGCTGCCAGATCCTCCTTGGGTTCTAGTTTTATCTTAGGCTTTCACATTAAACTCTTGATGCCTGTTAGAAGTGCTCCTATACTTTCTGTGTATATCTAATGTTACTTTAGTAAATATCTGTAATGTTTATAATTAATGGTTTCATTAGTGAATTCCTGAAGTTTATAGTGACTGTGTTTGAATTCTGGCAATTCACTTTGATAAACTATCAGGTTAATAATATCCCCTAATTATTGTGGACTGATAGGTCCTCAGTCTCCCAAACGAGTGTATGACAAAGGCTAAAAAAAGCAGCAAATGGAATGATTTCAAGGCTCCAAGAGGATCAAAGCCCTTTCACAGAATCTGAGATTCCCTCAGGGCTAAGACCAAGACTTCCCTGGGTGGCCTGTATTTATTTAGTTACCAGAAGAAGGGAGAGGAGTATTCAAGAAGAGTGGAACCACTCACAGACTTCTCCAAGTAAGGTATGAAGTTAACTAGCCTAGAAGTGAGATGTTTGAGGCTACAGTCTTTATCTAGTGGAGGTTGGATCCAGGAGTCTTTGGTTGTGACCTTGTTTTATCCTTTGAGGCTTCATAACTTCACTCACCATAACAGGCCTCAGTACGGATCAGTGAACTCACAGAGATTCACTTACCATTAGTCCACTGCCCTTCAGACAAGGGACTAGGCCTTGGGCAGACTCACAAGTAAACATGGAAGGTCAATTGGCTCATTTACGTCCTGCTCAGAGCTGCTTCATAGTGGTCTCCATCAATATGCTAAATATTACTGTAGCTTACTCTGATTTAACAACTGACTACAACTTACCTTTCTTCCAAAACATTAAATATAGGCATGGATAAGACTTCAGATATAAGTTTTGTACATGCCATAGAGATAACACTTCTCATTAATATCATGATGCTC
>PVLD010008698.1:49209-62144 GCA_004027595.1 Dinomys branickii
TATGGTCTGTTGGCCATTTCAGAACTTTAGAAATGTAATGGTCAATTCATTAGAAAGAAACAAATAACTAAATAAATTTTACGAGAGGACTTCAAGATGGCGACCGGGTAGGCAGCAGAGAGAGAACCTCCCAGAGGAATGCCACTCAGACAAAGGAATATAGGAATATAGCAACATGTGAAGGACAGAAAGGAAAGAGCTTCAGCTTTGGAGACCCACGCTCACGGAAGCCTCCCGACTCAGCTAGGGCAGAGCTGAGTTCTGAAAGCTGGTCCAGGGCTGGAGATGGAAGGGCGCAGCCAGGAAAAGAGGCAATGGCGGTTGGGAACAGTTGTCGAACCCAGTGTGAGGATGAGAAGTTAAGACAGGCACTGGGGCAGAGTCCCCACCCTGCAGCAACCTTCCTAATCAGTGCCTGGAGAGAATCAACTAGTACACAGCCCACCATGCCCAGCTCTGTGCCTGCCTCGAGGTAGTGGCCCCCTGCCTCTCTGCTGGGTGAGCAGCTACCGGCAGAGAGCAGCAGGGAACCTAGGCGGCGAGCCACAGCGGTTCCCAGGGATCCAGCCAAGGAGCGGACAGGGACTCCAGCACCGCAACGGGAGGGAGATCCAGATGGAGGTGGATTGTGTGGCTCCACGCCCTTCTCACTCCAACATCAGGCAGGAAGCGTGAGCTGGGTTGCTGGGACTCAGCTCCCACCCTGAACTCTCTCTGGGAGCACCTTGAGTCTCGGTGGCTTGAGCAAGCACCGCCTGTTCCTGGCAACAATGGGATGAATCCACGGTCTTCAGGACTCACCCCAAACTATTAATGTGAGCACCAAGAGGGTCTCCTTACAGCTTGCACATGTGGACCTTGTGTGAACCCATAGCAACAAATTAGATGAAAAGCAGCAGACTGGGAGTCTGAAAAACAACAACATACTCTATACAGCAGACCCGAGAAAATCCTCCAACTCTGTTCTAGAACTAATCTTTAAACTCAGTTCATACCCTGAACTAACACAATGAGAACAGGCTGGGGAGATTTTAAGCCCTTATACCAAGCATCGTAAGTTCGTTCAATGCTCAGCTGCAAGGGGTGGGGAACGGTAATACTGGAGATCAGGAGGAGGGAGGAGGAGAAGAAGGGCCTCTGGCATCGAGGCAACGGGACAGAGCCGAACGGGTCACCGAGGGTGCTCCGATGGGGGCACGTGCCCCACGGCTGCTCCACTGTGGGCCCCGCGGCTGCTCTGCTGTGGGCCCTGCTGAGGGTGACCCACAGACTGGACCTGCCCCCACCCATAGCACAGTGACGGGGCAGAGCCAGGCGGTCTGCTGTGAGCATAGGTGCTTTTCCACCTCCAACCATGGCAGTTTGTATACACCCATGTGTGCTATACTACGGTCTGAGGTAGCTATATCTCTTCCCAAGGTGAGAGTCCAAGAGGTATAGATAAACCCAGGAATACAGTTATTATCATAGGGAAGATGACTGATTGAGTGGTAGGGCAACGGAGATGAGGGAGGAGAAAATTCAATGATCAAATGGGCCATCATCTGTGTAACTGAGTAACAAATGTGAAGGTAACATTATGTAGGACAGCATCCAGAGCTAATTCCCTTCTATGTTTTCTATGTTCTCTGTAATTTTGTATTTCCTCAATCGTTTTTGTATTAACAAAAGTGAAGATAACTTTATATTATACAACATCCAGTGCTAATTCCCTACTATCTTCTCTATAATTTGCTATTTCCTTTAATGTTTATGTGATAACTAATGTGAAGATAACATTATGTAATACAACATCCAGTGCTAATTCCCTACTATATTCTGTATAATTTTGTATTTTCAGTATTGTTTATGGCTTATTCTGGTTTATATGTCTCCGTTCTTTTGTCTTTAAAATAAAAAAAAATCATGATGCGCATTACAGTAATCATAATCCACCAAATGCTTACATGTCTCAAACACTATGCTAGGCATTTTATATCTATTATTTTATTAGAAATTCACAGCAGGAATAGTTGAGAAATATTAATACCATTTTACAGATGACAAAAGTACAATTTATGGAGGTTGAATAGTGCACCCATGGTCACAGAAGATCAGGAAGCTAATTCAGCCTGTTTAAATTCAAAACTTGTGCTTTTCACCACTAAATGTCTCAATGGGCAATAAAGTTAACCTTGCACACTATTTTATCATTAGAGCTGTGATTATAGTTGTATAACATATGGCCATCATTTAAATTTTTCTCACAAACATTTTTATTTGCTATTTATTATTATTATTTGCTATTATTTTTTATTTGCTATTAATTACAAATACAGCAGAACCTCAAATGGGGATTTATAATGATTCCAAAGTATTTGTAGGATGGAGATATGTTTAGTGGATACAATCTGAAATTTTTTGGGGGCAGAGACTCAGATACTGGTTTTTCCATCTCATTCATCTAATTCCTTCAGTGTTAAATGTGCATCCTTCTCAGTCTTAGTTAACTTTAAAAACTGAAAATTATTCCTCTAAAATAGCTGGTAAACATTATCCAATATTTTAAAAAAGAAACAGGATGGGTTTTGTATATCTATGTGATAGGGTGCTAGCTTAACATGTGCAAGGCCCTGGGTTTGATCAGCAGCACTGCCAAAATAATTAATTTAATTAAAAATGAGAACTACAAAGTCCAACATAACTAAATACCCAGTACCACAGCTGGTATCAAAACAAGAACAAAAATAGCACATTCTTAGAGTTCTGTTTATATTTCTGTCTAGCAACTTGATTGTTAAGACTTCATACAGATAGAATTTAAATGTTAAAATATCAAACTACAAATACATCAATTATTCCATCTGCGCACTTATTCATCCACTTCTTTATTCATCCGTTTTGTAACTTACAAACTAAGATCCTCCCACAAATTAGATGAAAAATGAGGGTAAAGGGAAATGCAAAAGGACATAGCTGTACCTTGGTTCTAAGCTTTGTAGCAAGAAATAAAAAAACGCCTATCAGTGACAGGATTCACAATGTTTAGTAAGTAAAAACCAGACTGTACCTTAAGAGAAGCAGAAATCTTCCTGTTACCAAGATCTGAGAGAAGGTTCTGTGGGTTCTCAAAAAGACAACACTATAACGTAAAGAATATCTATAGGACCATATGTACACTAAGTACATTCCACAGGGATTCTCAAAATTAGATCCTCAGTATAGACCAATGCATAACAATGATGCTCAGTATAAGGGAAGCAATTTTTCAACAAGTCTAAAGCATGTAGTTTAGGGACACCAACTCTGAATGCTTTGTCCCAGTATTTTGGGAGAGATTTTATTCTAGTCACCTATAAACATATATATGTTTATAGGTGACATATAACATATAATACATGTTATATATAATGTTTATAGGTGACTAGAATAAAACCTCTCTATATATACACACACTAAAATTTATATATATAAAACTCATATTTTATAAAATATATGTATCTTGTAAATTATTCTCCATATTCTTTCAAGCTTTTTAAGTTATTTTATGTTTAAAAATTACAAGTATGCTATTTCAACAGACACTAGAGAAAATTCAGTTTTAAAATCCATCTTTTATCCCGCTACCATGAGATGCTCCAACAAAGGTATGTAACCTTCCTGTCTTTTGTTTAAATTTTCAATTACTTAAGTACTGATAATACATTTCCTTTTAAAAAGAGAAGGGAGGGAAGTCCTTTACAAAAGTCCCCACTAATACCTCCGCCCTGGCCTATTCTTGCAATGTACTATTCTTTCCCTGAGTGTTTTTTCCATGAACATGTACCTCCAGTAAGTGTATATAATTCTGTTGCTCCCCCCACCCCAGTCTCTGTCTCTGTGGAACTGCATCAGGAGTAGCTTCACACCACCATAACTTCACACAAAGCCAGCCCCTTACAGCAGGGCTTTCTCAGGCACCCTTCACAGCCTCCTACCCACACCCTCTCTCACTAGGCCTTAACCTCTGGCAGCCACTAGTCTGTTCTCAGTCTCTATATTTCGTCATTTCAAGAATGTGAAATAAATGGAATCACAGCGTGTAACCCTTTGAAACTGGCTTTTTTCACTTAGCCTAGTTCCCTAGAGATTAGCACACGATGTTGTACATGTCAGTTTTCGTTCTGCTACTGGTGTTTCCTGATATGAATGTACCAGTTTGTTTGACCATCCACCCTCTGAAGAGTACTTCAGTTCTTCCTTGCAGTTCTTCGCTGTTGTGAGTTGAGCTATTATAAATATTTGTGTACAGCTTTTTACATGAGTATCATTTCTCTTGAGATAGATGTCCAAGAGTGCAATTGCAAGGTCATACAAGTTCATGTACAGAGTTCTGCAATAAACTACCATATTTTTGCATAATGACTATCTTTTTTATTCCCACCAGCAATATATGTGACCCAGTTTTTCTGCTTTTTTGTTAGCACTTGGTATTATTACTAGTTTTTAGTCTTTTGATCACTGTGGTTCTAATATCCATTTTCCTAAATTGCTAAGACACTGAATATCTTTTTGTGGGCCTATTTGTAACTTGTGTATCCTCATTGGAAAAGTATCTGTTGACTGATGTCTTTT
Organism: Dinomys branickii; assembly: GCA_004027595.1. Lineage (NCBI taxonomy): Eukaryota > Metazoa > Chordata > Mammalia > Rodentia > Dinomyidae > Dinomys > Dinomys branickii. The sequence goes on from PVLD010008698.1 coordinate 53,803, forward strand.
GACCATTTTCTGATTGGATTGCTTGGCTTTTCTCTTCTCTTTTCTTCTCTTTGACAGGGCTCACTACATAATTCAGGCTGGTCTTGAAATCACTATGTAGCCCAGGTTCTGCTGAACTCATGACAACACTCCTTCCTCAGCCTTCAGTCCTGGGATTGCAGGTGTGCACCGTCAGGCCCAGATGATGGCTTTTTACTGGTGAAATGTAATAGTTCTTGAGGCATTGATGCACATTATCAAGTACGTGTTTTGCATATTTTCTCCCACTTGTAGTCATCTTTTAAACGTCAGTTTTTGCTCTTAGTAATCAGGCACACAGAGGAATAGGCAAATAGTTCTCCAAGGCTTCTGTGAAAAATATTGCTATCAGACCCTTTTCCCTCAATTTTGAAACAATCATTTTCAGCTCTTTTTGTTTGTGTTTTGAAACAGGGTCTTGCTACATAGTCCAGGCTGGGCTTGAACTCATGGTGATCATACCACCTCAGCATCCTGAGTCCTGGGATTACAGGTGTGCACCACCATGCCTGGTCAATTTTTAACTCTTTTAGCTGACTGTTTGGTATTACCAGCACATCTCTAAATAACATGTTTATTATTTCTTGTTGGGAGCCATTCACTATTGCCTTTCCACTATGAAAAATCATTTAGCTTTTTACCCTTTCCATCCCCACCCCAGGTATACGCCCTATTTTTTGTTTTAATTCTTCCACAAGTCCATAATCCCATATCCATAATTTATAACCCAAAACATTTTTTCAAAACAGGACCCAATCTGAACCCATTGGACAGTAAATCTGAAGAGAAGGTACTTCTAATCTTTATTCATGCCACTTAATATAAATATTCATGTGCTACATTATAGAAATATATATATATATTTTGCAGTGCTAAAGGTTAAATTCAAGTCCTTAGACATGCTAGGCAAGCATACTACTACCAAGCTAAACCCTCAGTCCTCAATTAAGGACTAAAGCTGTGATCCTGTTGGTTATATCCTACAATAAATGAGAGCTATGCATGAACTTATCAAGACATTGGAATATATGCTGCATTTTTTTATACAAATTTGAATTTTCTAACAGATTTGGTTCAGGGTTTCATATGTGGGATTATAAACCTGGAGCTGAACAGCTATAATTTGGATAAAATATTCATTATTTGCATTATGAATGTCACTATATAAAACTGTGTTCACAGGTAAGCTATATTATGTACAACAATTATTATTCATGGCAGAACCATACAGAATTCCTTGTATAGACTAACTCATTTGAAATCAGTCAAGGGAAGGGATTGCCTGGCATGTGCAAAGCCCTGGGTTTGATTCTTTAAATTAGGTTTCAGAGGGATAATATGAGCTCACCTGGTAGGAACTTTATCAAATGTTTTTCCTATGTTGTATTTGACAGAAGCTTAAAATGGGCATCTCTTCCTGGGAGTGTCTCCTCATATTACATGTTCTCAGGACACCGTCCAAAAGAGGCCTTTGTCAACTTCCTGACTCCTTTGCATCATGTCTTTATCAATATAAAAAATACTGCATTTTTCTTGTGTGTCTGTTGGTGGTGGTGGTTAGCCTAGCTCTCGGCCTCACACATGCTAAGCTATGCACATACTCTACCAATGAGCTGCATTTCCAGCCCTGAAATACTGTTTTAAATATCTGCTTATGTTATGTCTTCACACACATAGTCCCATTAGAATGTAAGCTTCACAAGAGGGCAGGAATATTTTTTCTGTTCTAGTCACTAATATGTTTCTGCCATCTAGAATGGTTCCCAAGTTACAGTGGGTTTTCAGTAGTGATTCTGTTAGTAAATGAATTTTTCTATGTGAAGTACAGGAAATCACTAGGAGGGAGGGAGATTTCCCTCATGAAAGACAAGTGCTACACAAGGAAAAGTTTGCTGACTCTGGCTATAAACTTTGCATTATAACTGCTTTTCTAACAACTTTTACTGAATACGTTAACTAGACTCAGAAATAAAATTGTCCTCAGGCTGGGTGTGTAGCTGAGCAGTAAAATGCATGAGAATTATGAAGTGATTAGAATTGGGGAACAGAGAGCGAGCCCAGTGGGCACTTGATGGCCACCCAGGCTCCTGAAATGAACAAATTTGGGGAGCTAGAGCAACACAGAGAAGAGCTGACGTGGACATGTTCTTCTTGTGTCCTCTAAAGGGCAAACTGCCAATTAGAGATTAGATAGAATGCTAGTAATGTACCAGTATCTTATTTCCTAGGTTACAATTACCATAATGCAATGCTATTAATACTGGCCATAAGATTATAATACTCATATTGTCAAAAATGTTGGAAAATAACACACACTGCTATATCTGTAAGGCTCAGTCAGGTACGATCCTTTTGTTATAAAGGATCAAACGGCTGACGGGGATGGGGGTGCGAGGAAAGCTGTGGCCTGTTATATACAAAAAATATATCTGGTCTTCTGGGGAGTAAGGAAGGAGAGTTCCTGGCATAGATCCTTCAAAATCTTTGGATTTTCTTGAGTGGTAAGGACACCTGCTATGCTACTGCAGCGACTTTGGAGGAAGAGACATAGGTAGTGTCAGGATGCAGGCTGGTTGTCAAAAAAAAGTCATATGATTAGAAGGTAGAATTTCAGTGACTCCATCTTCAGGCAGAGGAGGGTCCTGGATACAAGGCCAATATTTTAATTAATTATGCCTATGGAACAAAACCCTGATTAAAAAAACAAACAACCGCCATCTGTGGGCTGGGTAGAACTTTTTGGTTGGTGTCTTATGGTAGTATCTTTCTTACTGCTGAGACACAATACCTAACACCCACAGTGTCGAAGAGGAAGGGCTCCTCTGGCTCACAGTTCGGAGGCTTAGTCCCCAGTCATCTGGCTCCCAGGCAGGCCGGCTCGGCAGAAGAGAAAAGCAGGCAGGAAGCAGCAAGGCTTCCTTCGTTTTATTCCATCCAGGCTATAAACCTACTCACTGGTGCCACCCACACTCAAGGTGGGTCTTCCCTCTTCAGTAAATCTATTATCACACCCAGAACTATGCTACACCAGTCAGTAGGCTAATCCTGTAACATATCCCTGATCCACCCACACCCAAAGCACAGGAGGCTTTGGGAGGACATCTAGATATGTTACAATAGTTGGTGAACACACTCATGTGCTGGGAAGGTGATGCATCTGACTTCAACAAGAAGAGGGTATGAAGTTCTGTGTTCTGTTATGGCCCATGCACCCATCAGTGAGGCTTTTCAGAGGTGGCGAATCTAGAGTATGTGACACTGGGATTAGGTGTGTGATGCTGGGACTTGACTGATGCCAGTCACCTCCACACGCCTCACTGAAGAGCACATGAGGCTCTGAGGGACATCCAGACATGAGCTGTACCAAGGCCTTGCCATCTAACTTACAGGACCTGATGCCGACTCCAGGCAGTGCGAGAACTGAGCTGCAGAATAACACAGAACTGTTTTCAGAACACAGGCCTACTTCATTCTTTTTATTGAGGTAAAATATACAAAACATAAAATTTACCCTTCAAAGTATTTTTTAACTTTTCATTGAAATACAACAATATAGAAAGTATATACAAGCAGCTGAATACAATATAAGCAAACAACTCAATCAGATTTCACAAACAGAACCAATCTTTGTATCTGGCATCTGGAGCAAGAGCAGCATATTCCAATATTTTTTAAAAGAAAACGAACGCACTTAAAAGTAAATATTTCTATAAAAGAAACTTAGAAACTTAGCAATTAAAACAGAGGTAAAAGAAGTACTGGCTTTCCCATGTATATACATATACCCACTCTATAACATAGCGTTTCCAAAAGCAGGTTCATGGGAGACTTTCTAAAAGTATCTGTGTTATTATTAAAAAGTCTGTGTGGTAATAGCAAGTTGGGGACATAGTGAGTTAAGCATAGTCAAATGAAGTTATCACCTAATAAGATTTTTACAAACTCAGAATCTAGGTCCTAATGCTAGCAGTGAGAATACTACTTCTTGCTCATCCTAGATGTTTATAAAATTACGGAGATACTGTGAATATAACAAAATTTACCATTCAAAAAAACTTTCTTACAGTGCTAGGGATTGAGCCCAGGGCTTCCCAAATAATGCTAGGCAAGCACTCTACCACTAAGCTACATCCCCAGCCCTTTTAAAATCATTTTTAAGAGTTCAACTCAGGGGCTCAGGATACAGCTCAGCAGCACAGTGCCTGCCTGGCAGGCATGAGGTCCTGAGTTTGGTTCCCGGAACCAGTCCCCCCAAAAGAGTATAACTGAGTGACATTAAAATTCATAAATGTTGTACAACCATCATCACTACCCATTTCCATAATTTGTTTATTCTAAACAAAACTCCATACTCATTAATCAATAAACTTCCCCGCCCCAGTCTCTGATAACCACTATTGTCCTTTCTGTTTCTATGAACTTGCTGATTCTAGGCACCTTACATAAGTGGGATCATACAATATACGGCCTTTGGTTTGCTGAGTTTATTTCAGTTAGCCCATTTTCTCAAGGTTCATCTATGTTGTAGTATGTATCAGAGTTTAATCCTTTGTAAAGCTGAAGGATATTCCGCTGTATGTGGATACCACACCGATCTATGCACTCATCTGTTGATGGACATCTGAGTTTTTCTAACTTTTGCTATTCAAAGAAAGCTGCTCTGAACTTTGGTGTACAAGTATCTAAATTGTTACATGTTTTCACAAATTCATCTGTATGTCTTGGTATAAATAAGCTCTTGGAGGCACTTTACAATTTAGGAGACCAAACAAAAATTAATAATAACATTTTAAAGAGTCCAATTTTTTTTATCAGCATTAATATTTGTTCATGCCTAAGGATTCAGGGATAAAGTAATGAACAAAAAATGGAATGTAATCAACACTACATAGGTATAGAGAAGTTACAGAAATGCTTTGCTAAATATTAGACTAGAAATATAAAAGTTGAAATTATATCAATTATTTTGTGCTTACTCTTTCTGATTATACTTTTAAATGTTAAATACACAGAAAGTGCTTACAATTAAAGATTACACCTTTTCGTTTGCAACTGAAACATGCTTATCTTTGGTTCACTGGAATTAATTTCAAAATTTCTTAAAGGTCAGCGAGGTGTTTAGAGCTTTAGACCTGTATTCTTATTGGACTGGCTGCTTGATGATCGCTCTCGTTCTTTAGTAATTTCCATCTGAATTTTGACTTTGATTTTCTCCCAATCTATTTGGAGCTACAACAGAAAAAAGGAAGAAAGGTGCTTATACAGTATAATACATTTAAAAATCTAAAATGACCAAGAATCAGCAAAAATAGAATGACTTCAAAAACATTAGACAAAAAAACGAACATTGAAGAAAACAGTGCTCAAAATAATGAAATATCTTTAAAGACAACACCAAGCAAACAATTATATAATAAAAAGGAGACTCTCAGTGTGATAGAGAAGACCTAAATCTAGCTGCAGCTGTTTATAAAAGGTGTACAGATACAGTCCCATGGAATCTTAGGGTTCCATACAATTCCTCAGGGGCAAGTGAGGGAGAAGGTAGACTGATCGCATCCAAACGATGAAATGCTCTCTGTCCACTACGCTATGTTTCCAACAAGTCAACAAGTTACAGCTTATATATTAAAATTTCCATTAGAAGCCTAGCTATGAGAAAAGATAGGACAACATTAGCTTCCCCTGAGCACACAAATGTCTTCTCTGCAATGATTCTTAAAATGATATAAAGGTACAGCAGCCCCAAAGACAAAGAAGAGAAGATACTAGGGGAAGTAAAGGGGAGACAAGACTGGGAGACACGTAAAATGAATCACTGAGAAGTGGGACATTATGCTTGCATCTCTTCTGTTCACGATGCCTCTCCCCCCAGCCCAGTCCTGCCCCTCTGCCAAGTTCATTAGCCTTGAAAGGACCCTGCCTCTGAGTTCTACCAGCAATTTCTTTAGGAAAATATAGTCTACTATTTAACAACGTTTGGAGATCATTTATTTGGGAAGGTATGTCCTGTCTGAGGCAAGACATGGGAAAAACTGGGTCCTAGATTAAACTAACTGATTTACTATGAAATAAACTCAACCCCATGAGACTGAGTCAGAGGTAAGTAAGTTTTTATTTCCAGGTAGGGGAGCTGTGTAAGTAATATTAAACCATTTTGAAGCATTACTTTCTGGCAAATAGATTTACTATAACTGAGAGACTAATCTTAATAAAATTTTATATCTTAAAGTTAGGAAAGGGCCTTGCCTCTGAGTTCTACCAGCAATTTCTTTAGGAAAATATAGTCTCCTGTTCAACAAAGTTTGTCTTTTTTGGTACTGGGACTCGAACTCAGGACCTCGTGCTTGCCAGGCAAGCACTATGCTGCTGAGCTATATACCCCTGGCCCAGTTAAACGAAGTTTGGAGATCATTTATTTGGGAGTGCTGGGAGTTGGTGGAATTAAGTGTTAGGTTCCTTATCCTTCAATATCCTATGTCTAAATTTCTATGAAGTAATTTGTGGATATTTTGGGTTACCTTTTTAAGAAAATAGTAATCCAACATATTTATCTATAACACTAAAGTAAACAAGTTGATAAACTTCCTCTTATCCTAGGAGATAAATATCTGTGTTTTCAAAAAAAAAAAAAGTCTGTGCTGAGGTCCAAGTGATTGACTGCTGGAAAGCAGAGCCAATGACAGATTATTTGAAGGACTCATTTTTCAATTAGGCCACAACTTGGTATTTTAAATGGCAAAACACTTGTTTTCATGTCTAACAAAACATTCAATAAAGAGGAGGACAAAAGTTGATGAATGTGCTGGCCTTCTTCCAGACTCAAATTGACTTGTGTATGTTTCTCAAATCAATCACAATAAAACCACATAGTATACTGACGTTACACTGAACTGTTGCTGGGGTGCACCAGAGGTCTGTCAACTAAATTGGTAACATTTATTAGTTACTTCTGGTAATACAAGTGAAGGCGTCAGTTGATGGTTCTCCTACAGAAAATAACTGCTGCACTTCCACTTCGGCATCTGTCCAGTGTTCTACAGATAATTCAGCCCTTGGACATGAATACTCTGAAGGGGTTTTAGATAAGGATATTCTCTGAGAGTTGTTAAGTGACTTCCACATTAAAACCCACCCTTTTTACTACATGGGGTTTGCTAATACTATTTGGTACTTCTTGTTTTTGTCGCTTGCCAGTTCTTATTCACACAGAAGCTGTTTAGGTCCCATCGTACACCTCCATTTCTCAGTGGAAAGTCAGCTTCCTGCTTTACAGAGAAGACAGAGGCAATATGGCATCAATTCACTGAACTTTCCCTTCCTCGTATTCACACCCACCTGTATCTGTCCTCAGCGTCTCCTCCCCTTGTGTCAGGCCAACCTCTTCACAGGACCTGGATCCCAGACCGCCGCCCTCGGTCACGTTACGCCCTCAATTTCCTTCCCCTCACTGCCTCTCTACTGCCCTGCAGGTGACCCACCTTTGCTCTCCTCATTCCCGCCTCTCACTCTCCCCAAAGACTCCGCAATCCTGACTGTGGTCCCGTTATACTTCAGAAACATTTCTCCCTTCCTGACGGAAAACTGGAACCCAGCACGTTTCACTCCCAGGCTCTCCAGCACGGAAGGGCCTCTCCAGCCCCAGACACTGTTCGCTAAGAACACTATCCGCTGCTTTAATTCTCATTCTATGTACTTTCTCTGCGTGCTTCAATTATTCATCAAGTGTTTAACACTAGTGTATTCCAAGGATTGTCCTAGGTGCAAAAATTCAGCAGTAAACAAAAAGATAAAAACCATTGTCCTCATGGACAGATAACAAAGACAGATAATAGTGGAAGAAACAAGTAATAAAATAAAAAATAGTAAGAAGTGTAACTTTTATATCTGAAGTTATCTTTCAAGTTATTCTGTTGCACACAAACTTCCATGCTGAGAAGTCTCATAACAATGTCCATTCTCTGAACATGGCACAAAAACCTCAATGTCTGGCCTCAACCAATACCCCAGCTACCTCTGGCCCCGAGCAGTCTCTCAGCTCTCCTCCCACTTCTTTCAAGAGTCCGTAAATTTGCTCTGCTCTTCACTCCCTCAATTGCGCAACAAAATATTAGGGTAATTTCGTGGGAAAATTTAAGTTCCTATTTATTTTTCGAATCAGTATTTGAAAAGGAAAAAATGATGTTACTTTCTATTATTTCACTTGCCTCTGAAATCCTAGACAATCCCTGTTACTTTTAATCTTTCTCACTTCAAAGCCTCCCATGTACCTGGAACATGTCCTCTCCCATTCCCATCCTGGCTCCCAGTCAGCTTCTACTGTT
>PVLD010008698.1:62244-82327 GCA_004027595.1 Dinomys branickii
AAAGCGGGGAGAAGAAAAGAGGAGAGGAGAGTTGAGAAGAGAGGGGAAAGGAGGGAGGGGGAGGGGGAGGGGAGGGGAGGGGAGGGGAGGGAGAAAGGAAGAGAGACAGAAAAAGAGACCAAGACAGGGACAGAGAGGAAGGCGGGGGGTGGGGGGAGACTTTGCTGATCTCCCCCTGGGTCAGGTTCCCTGTTCATAAAGTCTTACAGTCCAGTGTATACCCCCTTCAAGACAACTATTAGAATTAAAATTAACAACTAACATACAACTGTCACTTCCATTTAAATATAAACTTCAGTCTGTGTTTGTCATGTTTACTACACTATCCCAAGCACCAAAAAGAGAGTAAAAGCTGTCTGAGGAGGTACTCGATAAATAATGAATGAATAAAAAGTAAACAATTTCTCAGAAAATGAGTTATCATTTAACAATTTCTACCTATAAGACCTTAAGACATGAAAAGCAGCTTTGGTAGTAGTTATGCCTAGGGTGATTTTTCCTAACTACAGTGTTAACCCTTCCAGATCTTGAAAATTCTGTACTTTCTGAAATTCTGCTCTTGAATTTTATTTTTTCCATTCTTTTTCCTAATATAATGTTTCAAGCATTTCCTGGTTTTCTTCTTGCACAAAGTATGTACTGAATAGACTGAATTCAACAGACTGACTCTATTTCTTGAGCTGATTATATTTTACAAATATTTAATGAACTCCATTGTAGAATAAGTGCAATGACTGTAAATAATGAGGTTCTCGGGAGACAGAACACTTTATATAATCACAGATTTCCGTATTTTAAACTAGAAACACTCAACATTTCGGAGCTCACAAACGTAAGTTTATATCAAGCTTCTCACTTCTGCCCTTAAATTGTTAATATTCCATTCATTTATGCACTTCTTTATCAGCCCACCAGAATTCACCAGATACCTACAATTTCTCAATTCTTTTAAATGACATTTGTCTATTCAACTTTTGTTCTCAAATAAAGGGTTTATATAATTTTTACAGATATATAAGTATGGTTGATAAATTATGATTATAGAACTAAGTGAAACCAAAAGATCAGCAGGTAGAGTGGATGTCCCCCAAAGTAGTGGGAAATTTTTAAGTGAAAATTAATTTTCATCTTAAAATACTATTTTCTAATTTTCAGTTAACTTCCAAAGGGCATTTAAGAAGAGAAGTAGGAAGGTATAATATAATGGCATAAAGAGTCAAAGTAAGTAGTTTCAGGATCAAAGAAAACAAAATACATTAAAAAAGCCATGTGTAGTTATCCCACTTTGGAAATTTCTATTGTCTCTATGATTGAAACATATTTCCTAACAGTTGAATACATATATCTGTATATACTTGTTAAATATATATATATATATATATATATATATATATATATATAAATTAAGTGTTTTCTATTTAAAATATAATTTCATTTAGGGTAAGGACTATATTTTCTATATTCTCAAAAGTATCTAATGCACTCTAGAAGGCAGAGGCAGGAGGATCACAAGTTTGAGCCCAGCCTCAGCAACTTAACTACTTACCAAGACCTTGTCTCAAAATAAATAATTTTAAAAAGTGCAGAAGCGGGCTGGGGATATAGTTCAATGGAATAAGTGCCTGCCTGGCAAGTGCAAGGTCCTGAGTTTGATCCCTGGTACCGCCAAAAAAAAAAAAAAAAAAAAGTGCAGGAGATATAGCTTAGGGTGAAGGCCCTGGATTTAATCCCTACTATCACACAAAGTATCTACTGTGAAAATACTGAAACAATATTGATGATGAGAACCAGGAAACAAAGTAGGCATTAATCTGCTTTACATATATAATAAAATAAGTTTACAGTGAGTGCTCAAGGTTTTGTTTTCTTGGTTGATAGGAATCCAGGGTCTTGCATGTGCCAGGCAAATGCTCTATTACTGAGCTACAGCCTCAGCCCAGGTGCTCAGTCTTCAGAACTGTAACACACGATTAGGTGTAATACAGGCTCCTCAGTGTTATATCTGTGGTAGTTGTTGTTGTATTTCAGGAATTACAATGCAGCCTCAGAAATTCCAGGGACCTTAGTTTGTCTTTATAGTACAGAAAGTTATTACAGTCCAAATTCCTGGGATTAACTTCAGTACTAAGGGAGGTCCCACTGAAAACAAATGTTTGGAGCTTCTGTAAAGTATGTCCCCTTTCTACCACAAAGCCTACAACTTGTAGCCATCCTCGCTATAGATATCGAAGTTGCACTGCTAAATAATAGTGACTCCAGAAGTCTCACTACCCTGAAACCTATGTTGAAGTCCAAAAATGTAGATCCAACACCCAGGAGTATTCGAATATAAGTGGATAATGTTTTAGAAACTAGGTGTCCTCTCTCTATTGCTCTTCCCAAGGCCCCTCTGTCGTGCCCTTGGGATGGCTCAGAACATTCTGTATTATTGTACTCCACCCCAAGAATGAGTGCTCCCAGCGGAGCACACACCGCACACCATACACCGCAGGAAAGCAGAGGGTGCATCTGATGCAGAATCAAGCACAGTGCCTAGTCAAGAACGAGATCTCCAATATTTTTTGGAATAAAAAAATGCTAAGCAAACTAATTCACAGAGCTGGACTCATGGTCCAACCCTGTGTTGGAATTACAAGTCTTCAAAGTGAACTTCTTGGCTTGAGAGATGAGCTCTATTTCTGTTTCCCAAGCCTTGAGGGAGCTGGGTAAGCAGCCACACCAGTTACGCTCTAGGCACTAGGGCAAATTCTTGCATTTGGCTCGCCTTGTGGGTGGATGTGTATTGGAATTACTATCTTCTAATTGGAGTGATAAAATCTGAAATTTTGGTAGAAATTTGGGAAGCAAAGATAGAGCCTTCTTTGGTGAAAGGCAGTGAAGTCTACCTACGTTAGGCACTTCTATGAGGTACAAGCAAGCCCCTAAGATTCTGCAAAGTGAGAAAATATTCATTTTTCTCTCAGTGTCCACTGTGCTTGTATGTATGTGTGTGTGTGTGTGTGTGTGTGTGTGTGTGTGTGTATATATATATATATATATATATATATATATTGGAATTGAAGGGGCAGCTGGTGAAAAACAAATATTCAAGAATTAACTTTTGTCCTAGCTGGCTATTTTACTATCTAAAAATATTATCACGCAACCTTAAGATAAGTTGAATATTATGAAAATAGATTTCACTTAATCAGCATAAGCCTATTAGAATACAGAAAAAAGTGAGTACTATATAGTCATAAAATAACTACAACATCAAAAGGCAAAATGTAATTCTTTTAGAAATTATGGTGTGAATCATTCAGTGTTTGTCTTGCCAAGATAAATATTTAGAAAGCATATATTATTATAAAGTACTTTATAATACTTACACCTTCTGCATATTGCAAATATCGATCATTAGTTTCCTGTTTACCAAATGTCTCTAAAAACTTTTGACGGTAAGCAAGCACTGTATCAACATGTGTTTTGTATTTTACAGCCAACTCCAGTGCCCTATAATGAGAAATAAAACAGGTTATCAGTACGGCTTTTTTGAGAGTGCACAGACCATAGAGTTTTAGAGTTAGGGGAAAGGATAAATGGTTTCTTCCTGTTTATCCTGCACTATGAAATGTCATTTTTCACCTTACTCATCTTGCAAATTGCTATTTTAATGTGTGGATTCACCTCCTTCCTGAAAGCACTCCTTGTAGAAATGAACATTACCTATGTTCCATATCATTTATATACACTGTTGCCATAGCCCTGCTTAAAGTATGTTGTGAGTCGGCTCCCTCTAGCCTGTAACTGACGGAAGGGAGATATGGGTTTCTTTTCTGTTTGGTGAGTACTACAGATGCCATGTCTCCTAAATCTTCACTGAAAATCTTTTTGAAACCATAAAATTCAAGTGCATGAACTTCATTTGAATTCACCTATCCCTACTGTTATGGTCCATACACTGTGTCAACTTGGGGAGTCTAGAGGTTTGGCTAAGTGACTCAGCAGTTCTACATTCTGGGGCGAAAAGGACATGCCCTTCCTGCTCTAAGATGTTCATTGTGTCAGCATGAGAAGTTTAGAAGGTTAACTGTGTGATTCAGCAGGGAGCCAGGGTGCTTACTTTGTGTTCATCCTGAGCCGCACAAGAGGAAGGCATGGAGATTATGTGAGTGCTACACGCGCCCTGGGTGTGGGGAAGGAAAGAGGCTTGCTCTTCTCTGTCACTCCCCGCCGTTTGTTCTTGTTGCTTAGCTCTCTTTCCTGCCATGAACACTTGCCCTCTGCCATGTGCCACTCTGCCTCAGAACCAGCCAAGTATGGACTGAAACCTCCACAAACTATAAGCTAAATAAACCTTCTCTTTCTTAACTTTGGGCATTGGGTATTTTATCTCAGCAATGAGAGAAAAGCCACCAAGACACCTGTCATCAAGCTGACAATGAATTTACAGAGTTCGAAATTGATAACCTTATGTTATTACTATAAAAGTTTTTTTAAATCTCATGAAATAAATTGAGGTTAAGAAAAGTCTGACAAAAGCCTTTTATTGTTTGAGCTTAGAAAAAGTCAAGTAGCCATTTAAATCGATATCTATCTATGCAACAAAGTTATTTTTAAAGTAATATTTTATTCAAATAGAACAGAACTAAGTGACTCAGTGAAAACAGAGATACAACACTGAAGCTACAAAACATATACATTGTTGGTAATTTTCAAGGAAATAAACAGGGTAACAGTCAAGTCAAGGCTTACTTGCACAAGTACATACCGGTCAGCCCCTCACCACTGCAACCCTGTCCATAACTCATCAGTTGGTGAGGAACAGCCTGACTAATAAAGTACTCCCATAATATTTGGTCATTTTCTTTTAAGTATGGATAACACTCATTGTAATAGTCAAAAGCACACTATGTCTCAAGTTTTCTTGCTTTCTGACATACAACTTCCAAATAGTTCAGTCATGATTTATCAGAACCCACTATTATGATATGTCATTTTAGACATAACTTATAACTATGTATTTTGCAACCTGTCACTCTTCAGTAGAAAAATCTAGTTTACTCTTAGTATATACTGGTTTGTCCTACATTAACCAAACTAAAATATAAAAGTATTTTAGATATGCTGCATGTATTGATTGACAGTTGATAAACAATTGAGATACTAAAGACACATGGAAAAAATAATGAATATAAATCATGTGTAATACAAATAGCAGTGCCAAGTTAACCAAAATTATTTCTTATTAAAACATACCAATATATACTATGATTGCTAAATGCGAAGGTCATTATTTGCTATGCATCATGGACTCTCACAAATTTCTATCATTTCTCAGTGATTTTTAGTAAGTCTTTCAGAAAAAAAGAGGTTAAGCTGAAAGGATGTAAAAGTATTCGAACAGAGAAACATAAGTAGAAAATAAAAGAATTCAAAAAGCAATTCAAAGAGGCTCAAAAGAAGGAAAGTGAAGTAAAAATGTCTCAATTCTCTCTCACACTATATCTGTCTTATTTTTCTTATTGCTGAGACGAAGTTCTACATCCAAAGCTAAAGGAGGAAAGGCTTATTTGGCTCACAGTTTGTAGAGGTTTCAGTTCATAGCGGGCTGGCTCCAAGGCAAGGGGCTGGCATATGGCAGAGGGGCATCGCAGAGGAGAAACAGTCGTGGCAGGCAGAAGGCAGAAGACAGCAAAGCAGTAAGAGACATGCACCCAGCCACAAGAGCAGCCCTCTCTCTGTCCCTTATATTCTATCCAGGTAGCACCCACACCCAGGGTGGGGCACCCTTAATCCTAGCATCACACCAAGAATCAATCCCAGCATCACATCCTTAATTCCAGCATTACACACTTTAGATCCAGCCACCTATGAAAAGCCCCACCTATGACCGCATGAGGCTTCAGGAGACATCTAGATACAAGTTGTAACAACATTCCAAGGGATCTAATTCCAGTGGTGTATGTGTAAATGAAGATTCTGGTGAATCACCCTTTCTGCATCCTATTGTACACGGCAGGAAAAGAGATCCTGATTGTACAAAACCAAAAGTGTTCTAAATGAGGAGGACATAAGCAACCGTTCTAATCTGAGGCTTTTCAAACATTTCAAAGACATAATTTGGTATGGAAACATCAATACATTTCATTTTACACAAAGAACAGATGATGACTGCTCCCATAGTTAGATGCTAGACCCTAAGTATTAGATATCATTACTGTCATTCGATACTAATAAAATACATATTAATTATCTGATTGAAGAACCATGGCTAAAGGGAAACATTTAAATGATAATGTGCTATTTTAAATGCTCTCAAAAAGGATACACTGGGTAAGGAATGTTTCTCTGCCAGATTTAGGAGGGAACTTACTCCAAATTATATAAGAGATTTGAGAACAGTATGTCGCTAGCTTTAAAATGGTTATTTGGCAACCAAACAAATGTGACATTAGATTCTAGGACTGGAATAAATCCATGTATTTTAAGTAGAAGGAAACTATATAACAAGATGTTATAATTTCAAAATAATGAGTGTTTAGCCAGGCATGGTAGCACATGTCTGTGTCCCAGATCCTCAGGAGGCTGAATATAGAGGGTAAGTTCAGCACATGAATTTGAGACTCAGCCTGGGCAACACAGTGCGAAACCATCTCAAAACAACAAAACAAAACAAAGTATTATCTTTTGCATAATTGGAATGAGTCAAAATTATTCATAATTAACTGAGAAATTAGAAATTATTTTTATCACCTGGGTATGGTGGCACATACCTATTCCAGCATTCTGGGAGGCTAAGGCAGAAGTATCACAAGTTCAAGCTCAGCCTGGACAATTTACAAACTTGACCTGACTCTTAAAAGAAACAGTTTTAAAGTTCTAAAGACATAACTCACTCTACAGGCCCTGGATTCAATCAATTCCCAGTACCACCACCAGAACAAAAGAAATCACTATTTTGTTAAGAAATCATTATTATTATTTTTAGAAATTATTTTTATGAATACTTATATACAAGATCAATATAGTTATCTGGAGCTTCTAGTTCCTTTATCTCTTAACTTTAATTTTTGAAAGCAGACCACCATCAAAAGTCCAAAGATCGAGCAGATAATTTGCCTACTTACAACTCTTTAGGAGCTGTATCTTACAAAGTAGCAAGCAATTTTCAAATTCAAATACAAAAGACAGTGCTCGCTTCGGCAGCACATATACAAATACAAAAGACAGAAGCATGAATCAGAAACACTATGCTTCTCAAATAACACATATGCACAATTTTAAAATGGATCCTTTTTACAGGATTTAAACAAGTATAGAAATTCAGGAATTTCAAAAGCGATCTTTTTATCCAATATTTAAATTCTATCCTAGAATGTAAGAATTAATCACTTTAAACACCTAATTAATATATCTGGGTAGGGATCACCAATGTCAGTTAATATCAGTAAAACAGAGACGCCAAATATAAGTAAGGTTAACTTCTTAAAGTATGGTCATGATATTTAAAAAAATTTTACAGATATATACTGAAATATCTACAGATAAAATGATATGGTGATTGGGCTCTGCTTTAAAGTAAAGGGAAGGGGAAGGAGTGGGGAAAGAAGAGGTATTGTCCATAAATTGCTAATTACTAATGTGTACATGGGATTTTTTTACACTAATCTATTTTTGTATGCATTTGATATTTTTCCATAGTAACAAGTTTTAAAATTTCATCTTTTTGTTACTCCGATTTTTTTTTTCTGTACTCTCCTCTTAAACCATACCTTTAAATCTTGGTATTCAGCAGAGATGACCCTATCCCTCTTTTCATCCTATTTATCAGTTTATATTCACAATACAGAAGAGTGATATTCATTTCAGGAAATTTGTATATGCATTTAACATATCTTGATTCTTTTTGTTCAAGTTCTCATGGTTAATCTTAGCCATGCTGATGACCTCTTTATTTCTGGATGCCTGATGGTCTCCTCAGTGGCCTTTCCTCAATTTCTATGAGATCTCCTCAACTTTAGACCTGTATACCACATGCCCTACTATACCTAATGATCTGGACAGATAAAGGCAATTAACAGTCCTTCTTTAGAGTATGTTGTTATAAACTGATTCTCATTTCAAATCTAATATATATTCCTTCCTACTTCTACCTTTTCATCTTAACCATGCCAGTTAGAGTTGTGTAATCAAATTTGTTAAGCCATAGTTTTGTTGATTTTGTTTAGGGCTATATCCCTAGCACCCCAAATCTGGCACAGTAGAGGTAGGTGCTCATATCATCTATGAAAGGCTTCCTGTGCATCAGGTAGCATAAGAGATTTTCTCATGCTATTTTATTTAATCTGACAACAAGCCCTGAAGTGATTATTATCATCATCACCATTTTAAACATAAACTGAAGTTTACAGGGATTTGGTAATTTTTCTAAGATTACATAGGTAGTAATGAAATGCACATCTGATTTCAAAGACCCCACTCTAATCATTCCTGTCCGACAGCGCTTTCTAATAAGTACAGTTAAAGAGATCAGCTTAGACAAGGGTGCCAGTGGTGAAGTGGACGAGTGCATGAGTGTCAGAGGTAATTGGTGGGGAAATGGTTGACAACAGAGAGGGGGAGAATGAGGAAAATGTCAAAAGTGACTTCTAGATTCCTAGCTTTGTGAAAGTGAAAGAATAAGCTGCTTTACAAAAGAACAGAAGCAATAAACATAAATTTCAGCTAAAACGTGAGCTATCTAACGGAAATGCAGAGTAGGTAGCTGGCTAACTGCATTCTGGAAGCAAATATGGGCAAAATGAGGGCTGTATATTTGGAGATCTTAAGTGTGTAGAAAGCAGTCAGAGTCCTGGAGCAATCCCCCAGTCCTCATCATTTTGACTTAGAGGTCTACCAGCACTTGGTGGACCCGCTGGCTTACAGTTAGACACAAGAAAGAAGCACGGACAGAGGTAGGTGGGCACCAAGGACACGCTCTTTCCTCGTTACACTCTCTTCACCCTTCCTGCTTTTCCTCTCCCTGGAACCTAACCGTCTTAAGGCAGAGAGTCACTTGCTGAGAACTGGAGAAAGAATATATGGGTGTAGTGAGCAGGCTGGGGGGGCTGTGGGGAAGCTCGACATCTCCAGCAGAGGTAAGTACAGCCACATGACAGAAGTTTCCAAAAACGGGAGACTTTTTGTTTTTGTAGTGCTGGGGATCAAAACTAGGGCCTAACACATGCTAGGCAAGCACTCCACCAACGAGCAACACTCCTAGCCTCGTAGTGAGTGTTTTATACGATAGAGAAATAAACATGAAGATCCAGATCCCAACACATTTATCCCAAGACACTGGAGAAAATAAGAAGCAGTTTTTTCCACTTAGGTCAAGGAGGTACAAGAAATACTGAGAGGTAACAGGCCACCAGACATGAGGCAAACATCATCTGCCCACTATGACAATTACTCATCCGCTACGTTATCTACTCCCAAAGAGGGTTTAAAGAGAAAGAGCACTGCAGAATGAATGACTAAGATTATTGTACAGACATTAAAAGCACAAATATTAAATACCTACTATGTATAGATACTATGAAATGCTTCTATCTTGTAAGCAGTATAAAATCTGAAAGGAGAAAGATGATACATGTATCTGCAAAGATAAATCATTCCAGATAAAAAGCTAAGACCCTGGATCAAACCCCCAGTGTTGCCAGAAAAAAAATAAAGACAGAAAGATATTCAGCACAATTTGTCAGAATCATAAGCATTTAATAGAGCCTTTATTATCATCAATGACTATAAAGTGGAATTCCCAACTAGATTCTAAGTTTTAAGATAAAGGCAATGAAAATTTGGCTTTGCTACATAGCACAGTTTAGAATGCTATATTAATAGTAGTGTCTATCATTAATTAATGTAAATTTTTCCCAAAATTGGGCCTGTTGTCACAGGCCTGTAATCCTAATACTTGGGAGGCTGAGGCAAGAGGATTGCTGTGAGTTCAAGGCCAGCCTGGGCTACACAGTGAGTTCACAAACAGCCTGAACTGCATAGTAAGATCTTGTCTCAACAAAACAAAACACCACCATTATTTTCTATGAGTTACTTAAAATAGACTTTTAGAATTATTTGTGCTCTACCTCTCCCCAAACTAGTTACCTTAAGCTTTATAAATTATAATAAATTGACGACAAGGACAGTGACTATTCATTTTTATAGACCCAACAACATATTTCATGATCCTCTGTACAGATGAACATAACAACCAATTTGTGTAAAATAAAAAAGTAGCTGAATTATGAATAGTTTAGGTCATTATGGCACAATAAAAAGACTATAGTGATGCAAATGTTGGGCTGGGGATATAGCTCAGTGGAATAAGTGCCTGCCTGGCAAGTGCAAGGTCCTGAGTTTGATTCCTGGTACACCAAAAAAAAAAAAAAAAAATGTGCAGCGTATCAATAAAAAATTAACCATATGCCATTGTTACTTTTATTCAAGGGAAAGAGGATAACTATATAAATTTTAATTTTATTAGTACATGTTTACACTCCTCGTGAGAAGCTGGCACATGCACGTAACACATCTTAGCGCTTTTCCGTCCCACCCCTGCCCTCCCTTGCCCCTTTCCCATCTCTTGATCCCCTCCCTTTTTTTGGTGCATATCTGCAGTACATATTTACATTCCTTGTGTGGAGTTGGTACATGTACATAAATTCTAACCTAAGAAAGTTATATAATACAATCCTATAAATGAGAGAGACATCAGTTATTTCTGAGTCTCACAGGTTACAAAGGACAACTGGAACAGGAAGAGTATGCTGACAAGCACCTCAGTGTTGTTCACTGGGAGACGAAACCTGAGAGAATGAGTGGAAGAAACCTAGTATCAGAGAACAGCGGGCCACTGTCTCAGACAGCAGCGGCTCAAAGCCCAGTGAGAAACAAAGGCTGCTGCCTCCTGCGCTTCCTATAACTCCTTTCTTCTTTCTTAAATGCCACGCACCCTCCTCTGCTCTTCTCTCCTCTGCCCGTCTGACTGCTTGAAGATACCACCTTTCAGGAGCTTTCCCTTCGTTTACCCATCCCATAAACACAGTGATACCTTTTCATCTACACATTTCACAGCTAACTGTACCTATTCTTGCTTCAACTACTGTCTGTTTGCTGATGACTTCAAAATCTACAAATCTGGTTTCAATCTTTCTCATGAATTCTAGGTACATTTAATAAACTATTGTCTTCGCCCTGAATCAAGGCCAGCAGTTTTCTGAAGCTGTTGGTTTCAAGCAGAAGCCTAAAGTGGTATCTTTCTATGGTCTGTTGGCCATTTCAGAACTTCAGAAATGTAATGGTCAATTCATTAGAAAGAAACAAATAACTAAATAAATTCTAAGCCAGATGTTGTAATCACAGCCCTTGAGAGGGTGAGGCATGAGGATTGCTGTGAGTTTGAGGGCAGCCTGGGCTACGTTAAGTGAGTTTAAGGTCAGCCTGTACTGCATAGCAAGACCTGTCTGAAAAAAACAAAAACAGGCGGTTCCGCAACGGCTTGCAGAGCCGCCAGGTGTGCGAAGCAGCTGCTGGGCGTGGTCCCGCCATGGGGCATGGGCAAGGCAGCCACAGATCATGCAGTGACACCACCATGGTGGGTGCAGAGCTGCTGCGGGACCTGCGTGGCCATGCAGTTCTGCTGCGCAGGATGCACGGAGACGCCCTGGGCCCTGAGGTCCTGCCTCCGCCACAGCATCCCTCTCCCTCGGCTGCCACCCCCAATGCCGGCCCTCCAAGATCCTAGGTGCGTGACCTGGAAGAGGAACAACAGCCACCAGTCAGAGAACGGCCAGATCAATGATGTACTGAGGAAGGCTGAGGCTTGCTACTAATATGAGCACTGAGAGGGACTCCATACCGCTTGCAAATATGAACTTTGTATCAACCCATAGAGACAAGATATATGAAAAACAGCACTCCTGGAGATCGAGAGATGACAACATACTCTGAGACCTGAGAAACTCCTCCAATTGTCTCCCAAAACTAATAACTAAACTTAGTACACACCCTGAACTACCTCAGTGAGCATGAGTTGGGGAGACTTCACATCACTTACGCCCAGCATCAAAGGATTTGAAATGAGAATTCAAACCCTCACAAGGAGCAAACAGGACTCCTTCCTGAAAATCAGCTCGGGCAACTACCATGGCGCAGTTAGAGGAAGAAGAGGAGGAGAAAGAGGGAGTCACCACTCCACACACACCCTCGGCCCACTCCCTCATTCCTACGCTCACAACTTCAGCTTCGGAAGCCCGTGCTCACGCAAGTCTCCCAACTCAGCAACAGGAAAGCAAAGTTCCAAGAACTGGGCCAAAACTGGAGTGGAAAAAGCCCAGCCTGGAAGGTGACCGGGAAAACAGCAGAGAACACAGGATCGCCACCCAGACACTGGACTATAACAACATGAGAATGACAAGAGGGAGAGAGGCGGGTCCCCTGGTACCAGGAAGGTTTAGAAATGAGAATCAAGTCCGAGGGCTCCCTGCAGGCTACATGGGGACTGAGGTCTTAGACCGGGCCTCCAGGAGCACCTCGTTGGGTCAGTGCCCAGAGGTCTGCGGGGTGACCCCACGTACCCAAGCGGGCCCGTGGGAGCACCTCATAGGGGCGGGGTTGGGGGTGACCCCAAGGACTTGACTGGGCCCCTGGGAGTGCCTCATTGGGGTGGAGTCCGAAGTGCTCGGGGGTAATCCTGAGAACTCAACAGGGTCTCCGGGAGCCCCTTGTTGGAGCAGAACCTGGTGGTCTGGAGGGGCAACCCCATGGACTGGTCCGGGTCCCCAGGAGTGCCTCACTGGGGCGGAGCCCGGCAGTGCTCGGGGGTGACCCCAAGAACTCAACCAGGCCCCCAGGAGTGCCTCCTTCAGGCGGAACCCAGCAGTCTGCAGGGGCAACCCTACGAACTGGTCTGGGTCTCCAGGAGCACCTCACTGGGGCAGAGCCTGGCAGTGCTCAGGGGCGACTCTGAGAACTCAAACGAGCCTCCGCGAGTGCCTTGTTGGGGCAGAACCCAGCGACCTCGCAGACTGGTCCGGGTCCCCAGGAGCACTTTACTGAGGCAGAACCTGGCAGTGCTCAGGGGCAACCCCAAGAACTTGACCGGGCCTCCAGGAGAGCCTTGTTGGGACAGAACCTGGCAGTTTGTGGGGGCGACCCCACGAATAGGTCTGGGTCCCCGGGAGCGCCTCATTGAGGCAGAGCCTGGCAGTTCTCAGGGGCGACCCCGAGTACTCCATTGGGCACCCAGGAGCGCCTTGTTGGGGTGGAACCCAGAAGGCCACAGGGTCAATCGCACAGACCAAAGTGGGTCCTTGGGAGCGCCTCGCAGAGGCAGAGCCCAGCAGTCTGCAGGATAGACCCTGCAGACCTGACCAGACCCCCAGGAGCACTTCGTTGAGGGGGGACCCAGCAGTCCACAGAGGTGAACCCACGGACTGGACTAGACCCCTCAAGGGCCTCGAGGGCTTATCAATGGGGTGCTGACCATAGGGTATCTGGTTCCCTGCCTATACACTGTCTTTGAGGATGGGTGCTTTTCCACCTAGTGCCATAGTTAATTTGAGTGCACCCATGTTTGTTACAGCATAATTTGAAGCAGCTATGTGCCTTCCCAATGTGAGAGCCCAGGGGAGTAAATAAACCAAAAGTATAGTTACTGTCAGAGGGAAGATGATTGATTGGGTGGGAGAACAATGGAGATGAGGGCAGAGAAAACTGTTTGATTAACTGAACATGCCATCATTTGTATAACTGAGTAACAAAAGTGAAGATATGATTTTGTAATACAGCGTCCACTGTTAATTCCCCAATATCTGCTCTATAATTATGTATTTCCTTTATCATTTATGCATTATACTGATTTATAACTGAGTGAGAAATGCAAAGATAACATTATGTAATACAACAGCCATTGTTAATCTCCTACTATCTTCTGTATAATTGTGTATTGCCTTTGTTTTTGAGATAACTGAATAACAAATATGAAGATATTATGTAAAATAGCATTCATTGTCAATCTCTATCTTCCCTATAATTTGTATATTTCCTTATTGTTTTTGTGTTATTTGAGTTTATATTCTATCTTTAAAATAAAAATTATAAATAAACTATTGTCACATATCTTGTTACACATATTTCAAATTTGTCTTGGTTAAGTCTCCCCTATTAAACATGCTAATGAGACCACCTTCTCAGTACTAAAATAAAAAATTTGGGAGACATTCTAACTGTTCTTTCTTCTTCATACCCCAACTTCTAATCAATTAGATGTTCACAGAAGGCATACATTTTTAATTCTAAATTACTCATGAATATTAATATAAAAATTCTGTGGTATTAGAAGACTACTACATACAGTGGAAAATGGAATTTACTAAGTGGTAGATGGAAGAATACATTAAGGTCAATCACATCTTGGAAATGAGGAAAAACATTTTTATTACCTTTCCCAGTTATACAGATTAATATTGATCTGGATTGCTTGATAAACAAGGCCAGCCTGAAGAAGTACTATTTCAGCCTCCTGTATGTTTCCACTAAACAGTAGTATGTGGGCCATTTTTGATTCTTTAGACGGAAGATCTTTTATAGAGTTGATGTACTGAACTTTGTCAATCTAGAAAAAATATTTGAGTAGATAATATGAAATATTATAAATTATGATGAGTAAAAACACACACATGTTCATTTATGTAGACATTATTTACTTACTTCACCAATGGCTGCATAAGCTATTTCTGCAGTACTCATATCTCGATTAGCAACTGCCATAGCAGCTAGGCAAGCCCACAAAGTTTGCTCCTAAAGTAAAATACAAAAACACTGTCTCAACTACATGGCTGAACTACCTTAAAATAAACAGTGATGTAAATATTCATAATAAAACAAGATAATTTTAAAGAGAAAACACTACAAACATGGCACTGTAAAAACTAATTAAAAATTAATCATGTAGAAATTTAATTGAGGCTATTTTGTTAAATATATTAAGAATACATAGCGAACTCCTTTCAAATAAATTTTTCTAAATGTTTTTACTTCTAATTATCAAAAATTTATTTACTTTGTGATTCTGAGGATTGAACCTAAGCTTTTCCACATGCCAGCAAATGCTCTACCATTGAGCTACAGACCCAGCCCAAGAATTTAGTTTTTAATTTAAAATAACTCAAGGTTACAAAATATCTAGTCTTTCTGATGAGGTGACCAAAACCATAACTTACAAGTAACCAGAGGAACAGTGGAGTTTCTCAGAAAATGATATGGCAGATTATCACCAATAACTCATTGTAGGGAAAGAATCTAAATGGTATGTCATAAAACTCTATACTAAGTAATACTACCTGATATTTAATAAAAGAGGTCTATGGTCAAGTATCTTTGGAAAATACTGAACTCAAATCAAGTTGGAAAATGTTGCTCTAAAGTAGATTTTAACATAAACTATACAAAAATTATCTGAGGAACTTAAAAAATATCCAGTCCTCCTTGACACAGACCTAATGAATTACAATCTGTGGTGATATAATTCAGAAGCCTCCCACTGTGGCTGCAGGTACAGGGAATTAGATTCATGGCACTGAGCATGCTGGGCACATGCTGCATGATGTATCCACTACCAAGACACATCCCACCTGTTTTTTAAAATTTTGAGGCAGGGTTTGATTGTGGTTTATGTCTAGTTGCCTGCTCAAAGCCTTATAGTCTCAGATGGGGCTTTTTTAGATGTGGCTGAGTCTAGAGCGTGTGATGCTGGAACTAAGGGTGTGTGATTACTAAACCCATTCCCCCACTGATTGCTTTGGCACCACCTTACTCCCAGCAGTCTAGACATACTATAAAAGGAGCAGAAAGATGCTGTTAAGGTTCCATGTTGCTTTTGCTGCCTTGTGGGTGCCATGAACTGTTCTCTGCCAAGCCACCCTACCTCAGAGCCAGCCAATTATGGACTGAGACTTCTAGAAGCAGCTAAATAAACCTTTCCCTGTTTAACTCTGGGTATCAGGTATTTTGTTTCAGCAATGAGAGAAAAGTAAGATAGGTTTCATTAAGTTTACTAGGCTGGCCTTCAACTTGTGATCCTCCTGCCTCAGCCTCCCAAGTGGCTAAGATTAGAGGTATTCATCACTGAGGCTGGCTAGGAACCTGACTTTCATTAAAAACCTCCACAGATTTTTATATATGCCAGGATGGAAAAACTGCTGGTCTAATTAAAGGTTTTTCAAAGAGCAATATCTATTCCTTTGTGTTCCTTTATGAAACAAAAGATATGACCCTAGTAACCATTTTTCTAGCCCTTAGATGTTACCATTCCCCATCTTACACAGTTAGGCCCACAGACGCTACATACACAAATACAGATCTCAAGAGTAAAGTACCTTAACAAAGCGACAAAGCCTTACAGCATCCTCCCATTTTGAACTGCTTGCATATTCATGAAGAATAGCAGGATATGGTGATATACTAATATGTACCAGGGAACCATCCGCTCTCCTTATAGTTACCTGATTTCCAACAAAACTCACAATATGAGGATTTTTACTAAACTCACTGTTAAAAAAAAAGCAAAGGACAATTTAAGGTTTTATTCTGAGTAAAAATTTGGAGAATATATTCTTGAGATAAGACAGACACACACAAACACATACATACTCTCTCTCCAAAATAAATTCTCCCCCAACAGAGTTAACTGGAATTTTGTAAGATTTTATTCTCAAGTTTAAAAGAAAGTAAATGTTCAATTAGTTTTACTGGTTAACGTAAGAGCATTTGAATTACTTATAAGAAAACTTTATTTTTAAAGAATGATAAAATGTTATTCAAATAATCATTTGAATCAAACTTGCTATATTAAAATACTACACTTGAAGCAAAATAAAACAACAGTTTAAAGGGACAACAATCACTGTGTATTTTAAAGCTATTTCGAAAGTTATTACTTTGAAGTGACCAGTTGCTATTGTTCAGGTCTTAAGTTTCTGCCAAAGGTCCATCTGTTAAAGACTTGCTCCTCGGGGTGTCCTGTGGGAGGTCACAGAACCTACTGGGTGGGTTTTAGGTCATTTGGAGACATGCCCTTGGGGGAGAGTGGGACTCCAGCCCCTTCCTCTCCCTTCCTGGGCATGAGATAAGACGGTTGGCGCCATCACATACTGCCACCATGATGCGCTGCATAACCACAGGCTTAAAATCCACAGGACCAACTGATGATGGACTGGAACTTCTGAAAATGTGAACCAAAATGGGACTTTTCTCTTATACAGTGATTATCTCAAATATTTGTTATGGTGATGGAATGCCAAGTAATGCTGTTCTTTTTCCTGAATCTTAAGATAATGTAAATGATTAAAAACTTAGCCTTTATTTTTAAAGATACTAATGAGGTAAGCTAATAAAAATTAAGCTGAATTCCAAGACTACTTTTTCATAGTAAAAAGAGGTGAACCTTAAATAAGGAAACTAATATATTTTTATTAAACTATTTTTTAAAAATAAGTTGTTTTAGGCCAGGGATATAGCTTAGCAGCACAGTGCCGGCCTAAAATAAGTTATTTTATTTTGATACTTCTCTGATTTTCCTAAGGTTGTAAACTTGAATATTAAAAACAAACTCAAAACAGATTTGAAAACAAAGCTAAGGTTTAGATGGAAGAAATCTTTGTATTCCTATTTTGTTAAAGCTATTTTATGAAGCATTTATGTATGTAAAAGCTTTTCAGTAACTTCATTTTCTCATTTTGGTATCAACCAAAAATTCAATTTAAATTCAATATATTCTTGAAAGTCTTGAAGTCAGTGATAATCTGTGTGTTGTTATGAAGTTATTATGAAGTTGTATATTACTGAAAAATCTCAAGTATATTAAAATCACTAAATCACATTTAAAAACCTACAAGACTATTATTAAACATACTGAACTTGAAAATTATCTTCATGTAAGGGGTAAATACTTCATATTATATTTTCAACTTGTTCCATCATTTAAATCCCATTAAGCTAGTTTGAGCTGAACAATTTATTTAGTTGAGTCTGATTAAAGAGACAGATACCTTGCAGGATGGAAATTAAGACACAAAAATATGACTCAAACAGTTATGTTTTCTTCAATACAGAATTCTATGCAGTAAATGTTACCTTGCGTCCCTTTCATATAGTGTTTTAGACAAAATGTCTCTGTCCACATAAACGGTATTTGGATAATACCACACTGTAAATCGTGTATCCTGAAGTCCACAAAGAATATTGCATGTATCACACCAGGCCAAGGTATGCACCATTGTTCCTTAATTTAAAAAAGAATGTTAATATTTCATTAGTTCAAGTATATAAATATTAAAAATACATCTTTAAAATCAACTGACAAACATCTCATCTAACTTCTCATAGGTATGGCTCTATTTTCTGATTATATAATGCTGGAACATATGCAAAATTTCACATAAAAATTATAAATATTTGAATGCTCTCTGTAGAGCCATAATATTTTTAACTTGCAGATCTTCCTTTTAATGACAATTAAACTGCAGCAGCTAAAGACTTGCTATTCAAACGGAATTACATCACTAAGAAATGTGAGATCAAATGTTTCCCAAGTTCATTCAAGTAAACATTTTAGTAAATGACAGAGTACATAAGAAAATTAGCAACAATTAAAAGTTAAAATGTATTAAAATATTTTACCAAGTTTGATAATTTGCTCTTCCTTCCCAAATCGTTTTACTGAAGTGATATAGAGATCTCTATTTTTATCAATGAAAGCAATTTTTCTATCATTGGTAAGTCCTTTTTGATCCAGAGCAATTTCCAAAATTTCATTCTAAAATTTTAAAAAAACGTAAATTTTGGATTAGTTTTAGTGCTTGACATAAAGATCATTTTAATTATTTAGTTATAATATTTCTTTTTCTAAAGTTCAATTGAATGTCACTCTCCTACTCATAATGGTGAAAGATCCCTGTTATCTAACTTTAAACTGCCAAAATACTAGTAATTCAAGAGCTGCAGTAAAGTTGTACTTTGTCTACAATCCAAGGGACAAGAGTCTCTCAAATCACAATGAAATGGTGCATACGGAGATGCCATCTGCCCTGAGCGACGCTCCCACCTGCCCTCCGGCCCGGTCTTTAGCCAGGAGCTGCGCAAGTCTGAGCGTCACAGGAGAGGCCTATGCTGGTTAAAACATTCCTCGCATCAAAATGCACAATCGTTCAACACCTATAGTTTTAACGTTTGTTTAAAAAAATAGGGAAATATGCGTAAGTATCAGATTTTCACATTTTAAATTTACAGATTCTTCCTTATTCATTTCCTGTAAAATAGGAAATATATGCATATAAACTTACACAATTGAGACCCCCACAGACATTAAGTGATTTTATCAGAAAAATCTGGTACCAAGCATGTCTCAAACTTTTTAAGACTCCTGACTCCAAGGTCATCAATTTTTCCATAATAGAAAAGTATTTCTAGCATTCTTTACTAATCTATCATATGAGTTAGAAATGTGAATTTTTTTATAACTTAGAAATGCTCTAGTACGGATTGGCCAGGCTGGCCTCAAAATTCTTGGCCCAAGTGATCTTCTTGCCTCTGCCTCCTCTGAGTAACTGAACCACAGGGACATGCCACAGTTTCTAACTCAAAAGGGGTTTATTAATTGCTGACTATGCCTGATGACTTTGTTAGGAAGTATGGATTCAGTTAGAATCAATATCACACCACCAGGTTACTGTGTTTATGTGTAGTATAAGTAACAGCTTTAAAACAAAACAAAACAAAACATATATATACCTTTATCCAAATTGGTAGATCAGTATATATTGGTTCAAAGAAAAGTTTTTAAAAGTTAGCTCTTTTCTTAGATTTTTTTTTTTTTTATTTTAGAAACATAAAAGTACAAAAACATATTGACAAACAGACACCAATTATCATAGAAAATAGTACAATCACAACTAATCTATAGACAAGGTGATATGGTCTTAACAGTGGTTATTGCTTTATCCATTGATATCTTCGAATTGTAAATGTATGAACCCATATACAGACATGCAAATTTAGTCAG
>PVLD010008699.1:0-82110 GCA_004027595.1 Dinomys branickii
TTTTTTTTTTTTATTTTAGAAACATAAAAGTACAAAAACATATTGACAAACAGACACCCATTATCATAGAAAATAGTACAATCACAACTAATCTATAGACAAGGTGATATGGTCTCAACAGTAGTTGTTGCTTTATCCATTGATAAAATTTTTCTTAATTACAAATGAAACTTGATTTTAACTTAGACAACAAAGCATGGCTCTTAAGTTTTAAGCATTTACAAAGTAAGAAGGTAGAAGTTTAGATGAAGCATATTGCAAGCATTGTTGTTGAACTTTCCATCATATGGGTTGATGGTCAAGGCCTGGTCTGGGCTGCACTCTGGGAGGTTGTGCTCTGCCTATGAATGCCTTGTCCAGAGCTTCTCCCTCAGGTTGAGGTGGCCTGGCCAGTCACCCCCCCACCTACAGGTCTGTGCACTCCAGAGAATTCAAGGAGGGCCCAGGGTGGACCACTGATCACCTGCTTCAGACCTGGAAGCCTCCAGGGGCCCACATGGTCCCTGTTCCCTCCCTTCCAGACAGTTGAGGGGCAGCACTGCCTAGACCCAGGAGCCCTGTGGTTTTGTATGTCCTTCCTATTCTATAATTGTACTGCCACTAGCAGGGCACTGTGTGGGCATCTTTGGAAAAGTCTACTTACTTCAGGGCTCTGCAAGTATCACAGGGCCTCACTCGTGCACAGGAAGAAGTCCTACACTGCAGGCCGCCTGTGGTGCTTAGCGTGAGACACTGGGAGTCCACGTTTTCATTCTGCTGGGTTAGATCATGAAGAAGGCTGGCTCCGTGGTCATATCTTGCTGTCCCACATGTTAGGAGGTGGCCCTGGGAGGAGCTGCCTTTCCTGTGGTAGTGGGGCTTCCTGCCATCACCTTAGCTTTCTGTGCAGAGGGTAGTATCCTCTCTCACTTTTGGGACATGGTGGACCTGACACTTCCCGTGGTGATCCTCTGTCTGCACTGCACAGTCCTGCCAAGCCCTGCTGTGGGCGCCACCCTGGGGATGTAGAGGAAGCTGGAGACATGCTCTTCCCAGGGGAAGGTGACCCTCAGAGCAGATAGACATGCAGAGCAAACAGCAGCAGGGACCATGGGCTTAGTAGGCCCAGGCTGTGAAGACTGGGGCTGGGTATGTACAGGTGCCAAAGGTGTGGTGTCTGGGAGACGTGGGAGCGTCATCCACTGGGATCCTACAGAGGCCAGAGGTGTCAGGCCAGCCGCAGCCACGTTCTCGACCTTGCTTGCCCAGCGGGGCATGCTGAGTGCCAGAGCCCCAGGCACCGTGCTGTCTCCCTCAGTCGGAGGGTGACACTGAGCTGAACCAGCTACTTGTTGCAGGCAAAACGCCCCAGACTCTGGCTTCAGCCTGCCCAGAGGCTGGCTGTGCTCAGAGCGGTGGAGCTGCGTACGCGGGGCCACAGCTGTGAGAACAGTGAGACTCATTTTTTCTTCCTTTCTGACCTCCCTCCCTGTTTTTCCATTTATTCATTAAAAAAAAAAAATGCATCGAGGCCATCCTGGCTTTCCTCCTGACGGCCTGCCCTGCATCCTCGCGTGTGCTTCTTCCTCTGTTCTTCAGCCTACATTCACTCTGCAGAGCCAGTTTCTCCCTCACGCTTGTCTTTTACTTTTTTTTTTGGTACCAGAAGTCGAACTCAGGACCTTGCTCTTGCCAGACAGGTGCTTGTGCTTCAGAGCTATATCCCCGGCCCCTCTCCTTTACTTTTTCAAGTAAACTTTGTCACCATTTTTTAAAAAATGTGTTAAGGTGATGATCCCAGGCACTTGGAGTCACAGTGACTCCCTGCCCTGCCCTGGAAAAACACAGCAAAATCCTGTCAGCCGTGCGGGAAGAGACAGGCGCCCATGGTGCGGGGAGGGCCATGACCAGTGACGAGACTGCAGCAGGGCCGGGAGGTGCTGCAGACGCCCGAGTGTGTGTGTGCTCTTTGTGAGCATGGGGGTGTGTATAATGAATTTGAACTTTATGACCTTGTGTGAATGTGTACATGTGCACACACATGTGACCGTAAGCTCATGCTTGTGTGTGTGCATATGTGTGCGCAGTGTGTTGTGTGCTCAAGTGCGTGTGTGTCTGACGACTCCAGACAGAACATGTCAGTTTACTCACGGTGCCAGTGCACTTTGGGAAGCCCAGCCTATTCTGGGGAGGGAATGCGCATTTGGCGTCCTGTGAGGCGGGAGCGTCAGTGGCCATCAAAGTCAGCTCTGTTCAGCACTCTGACCTCCTCAATGTGCCCTTTATTCCAGAACCTTCTTTCCAGAGAGGGCTGAGCTGGGAGCAGGGTCTCCGAAGCTGCCCTTGGTCCTGGCCCAAGACTTACCTGGGGTGGTCAGTTGTGTGTGGGAAGTGGCCCTGTGGTATGCATGGTGGATGGGGCTGCTGATAGAACCCATTAGGGCTTAGAACAGGCCCCAGGGCATACAGAAAACACCTTGTGCTCACCACTCTGTTTATTTATTTTTGTTTTGGCTCTTTGAGACAGGGTCTCACTATGTAGCTCAGGCTGGCCTTGAGCTCACTACATACTACATACGTAGCCCAGGCTGGCCTCAAGCTTGCATCAGTTCTCCTGCCTCTGCCTCTCAGGTGCTGGGATGTAGACGTGTGCCCCCACACCCTGCGCTGTGTTCGCTTTTCCATGACAATGGTAAAAGTGCACCCTGTGGTCCTACACAGTACTGAAGCGGACTGATTGCCTTCAACTTCCTGTTCTGCCTGTGGAATTTTCTTCCTGAAATCACTGCTCATAAACTTCTCTTTCTAAATGCCAGCTGTGTCTAGAAGTCCCTGAGCAGACGGAAGCATTGGCATTTCCTTGGCCTGCACTGAAGGGCCAGTCCTCAGTGCCCGCCTTGGAGAGGCACTTCCCCCACCGCCTGGCCGCATCCTCCTCCTCCCCAGGGACTGAGGGTCAGAACCTTGGGAGCAGGACTGAGCCCATGGGGCTTCTCTTCTTTCTCCTCTGAAGGGCAAGGAATCTCCTTAGGACTGATTGTCCTAGTCCCCTTGGCTGCCGGGCACCCTAGGTGGTCGCTCTTAGGAGCTGCTAGACCTCCGCAGCCATGGCGCAGCCCACAGCCGCGACCTCACACAGGCTGTCTTTTCTGCACAGCCTTGCAGCACTGCTGATTTGTTGGTTTCTGAGTGGTAGCTATCCCTCTGGATGTGAAATTGTATTACAATGAGGGTTTTTGTTTGTTTGTTTGTTTTGTTTTGTTTTTTGAGACAGGGTCTCACTATATAGTTCAGGCTGCCTCTGAACTCACTATGTAGCCCAGGCCGGTCTTGAATTTGTGGCAATCCTCCTGCCTCAGATTCCCGAGTGCTGGGATTACAGGCATGCGCCACTATGCCCAGCATTATATGGTTTTGAAGGAAGGGAAAAGCAAATATATATATACACATAAATATAACTGTCTACTTTGATCTTGCCTTTTTTTGAGACAGGGTCTTGCTATGCAGTTCAGGTTGGCCTTGGACTCACTGTGTAACCTGGGCTGGCCTTGAACGCATGGCAATCTTCCTGCCTGTCTCCTGAGTACTGGGGTTATAGGTGTGCATGGGATTTTTTTTTATCGTTAAATTGTAAAAGTATGTGGTCTGGACAGAGTCTCTTATGTATGACTTGTGGATATTTTCTTCCACCCTACAGTTTGTCTTGTTTTGAGAGTGTTTTAATAGCACAGGAGGTTTTAATATAGTTAAATACAGTGTATCTGTTTTGTTTCTCATGCTCTGCTATTGTGTCTAAGAATCTACTGCCAAATTTAAGGTCATGTATATGTTTTCCTGGAAGTGTTAAGAGTTTTAGCTGTAATGTTGAAGTAGGTCGTGGATACATGTTAGATATTTCTTCTTTTTCTTTTTTCCTGAGACAAGGTCTCACCGTGTAGTTCAGGATGGCCTTGAACTCATGGCAGCAGAGTGCTGGGATTATAGGTGTGTGCCACCATGCCTAGCTAAGTGTTTTTCTTTAAAAGGGACAAGTGCAGGCAGATGTGGTGGTGCGCACGTGCGGTCCTAGCACTCTAAAGCAGGAAGATTTCAAGTTCAAGCCTAGCCTGGGAACTCAACAACTTACTGAGACCTGTCCAAGACAAAACAAAACAAAAAACACAGCAAGGGAAAGAAAAAAGGTAGAAACCCTGCAGTCCCAAGTGCGTCCACGCCACTGTGCCAAGGCTGTGGCTGCCAAGTCTGTGCGTGTCATGGGCCGGGCTGGGGGGTGAGCTCGGGCAGGCTGGGCTGTTGGCTGCTGCCGCACGGTAAGCCCTGGGCTGTTGGCTGCTGCACTCTAAAGCAGGAAGATTTCAAGTTCAAGCCTAGCCTGGGAACTCAACAACTTACTGAGACCTGTCCAAAACAAAACAAAACAAAAAACACAGCAAGGGAAAGAAAAAAGGTAGAAACCCTGCAGTCCCAAGTGCGTCCACGCCACTGTGCCAAGGCTGTGGCTGCCAAGTCTGTGCGTGTCATGGGCCGGGCTGGGGGGTGAGATCGGGCAGGCTGGGCTGTTGGCTGCTGCCGCACGGTAAGCCCTGGGCTGTTGGCTGCTGCTGCCGGCCTGCCAGATTGCTCTGCTTCCCAGGTGCAGTCCTGAGTGACCTGAGTGTTCTCTTCTGTGTGTCCACACCCCAGACGCAGACCTGACCGTCACTGAGGCCAGCAGCTCAGACAGCCGAGGGGAGCGGGCCGAGCTCTATGCACACGTCGATGAGGGTCTACTGGGAGCAGAAGCCAGCTTCTTAGGTCCGCCACTCATGCCTGAAAAGGACGAGGCCCTGCACCAGGCCACAGCAGTGGCCAGCCTGCGCGCGGCACTCATGAGTAAGAACAGCCTGCTGTCTCTCAAGGCCGACATGCTCGGAGACGACGGCTCCCTGCTGTTCGAGTATCTGCCCAAAGGCGCCCACTCACTGTCCTGTAAGTGTAGCCCCCGTGTGTCCCTGTGCCCTGATTTCCACCCCTGGGTCTTGAGTCTCTGACCCCGTTCGCCCACAGAGGAGTGTGCAGCCCATCTGCCAGGTGGGTAGGCTGTGCGTAGCAGCCCCTTCCAGCTCCTCAGGGCCTTTGGGAGCCCGAGCCAGAGTGTGTACTCAGGTGGTAGGAGGAGCAGTGGGTGCTGTGAGACTGTTTCATGCTCAGTTCGAGGCATTTGAACCTAAAACCCACTGAGCCAAAAAGTGCACACAAGCAATAAACAGACCTCAAACCTGGAGCCAGTCTGGGCCTGAGGCAGCCCGTGAGTGCGCGAGACAGAGGCTGTCTTTGTGTAGGGGGGTTGTCGAGGCTCCCCCTGCTGGCTGCTCGGCTTTGTGTGGAGACGCATTTTGAGGGGAGACTCAGGGAGGAAAGCGCAGGCACACTCACTCCTGGAGCCGGTGATTGCTTTGTTGTGCTGGGCACAAGTGAGCTTTTAGAAGAGAG
Organism: Dinomys branickii; assembly: GCA_004027595.1. NCBI lineage: Eukaryota > Metazoa > Chordata > Mammalia > Rodentia > Dinomyidae > Dinomys > Dinomys branickii. The sequence continues at coordinate 5,452 of PVLD010008699.1, forward strand.
CTGGGGACCGCCTTTAGAATCTGTGTGTCCCCTGCCGAGATCCAGACAACAGGGCACCACGCTGCAGCTGTGCGGCTTTCCCCAGGATGCTGTTCTCTGAAGAGAAGGCCTTGACTCTTAGCTAAATACGTGCAGTACGGCAGGGGACAAGTCTTCCCTGGTCACAGGGCCCTGGGAACAGCGGCAGGGGCCACCTGGGCAGACCTGGCGCTCAGCGTGGGCTCGCGGATGAGCCCATGCTTGTGTGTGTGTGTGTGTGTGTGTGTGTGTGTGTGTGTGTTGTGCCTCCACACTGGGGCACTGAGTTGGGTGAGAGGCACCTGTCCCACGTGGGCCAGGACCCAGCCCTGTGGTGAGTGGTGTCCACTTGTCCTACCTGCCGGTCATCTGATGTTGGGGCTTTGGGATCTGTGTCATTGCTTTAGTTTTCACTCTGTTTTAAAAGACAATATTTTTACAGTTTTGTTTTTATGCACTAAATATTCTTTTGAGATTTTGTAGTGGTGTGAGAAGTTACGAAAATTGGGTAATAAAGACTAAAAGTGAAAACCAGCATTTACATTCTCTTTTATTTCCCTGTGTTTGGTTAAGAGCTGCCTGTGCATGGGACATGGGCAGCAGACCTGGACGGGCAGAGTATTTCACAGGTCATGGCACTGGCACTGGGCACGAATGGGGAACGTCTGCAGGCCTCATTTCTCACAGCTGAGAGGTGGGGAGCGTGCCACACACAAAGCTATTGTGAATTTAAAACAAAACAGCACTTGTGGGATGTCATCTAGTTCAGGCAAAATATGTATGACAGATGCTTAAAAGTGTCAGCTCTTTCCCCTTGCAGATGCTGAACTGGACTTGAAGGTAGCAATTGTTGGACTTTTTAAGCTCCCAGGGACCTGGACAGTCCCTGGAGGTGGTTCCAGGGTATTCACAGGAGAGGGGACTCTGGGAGTGGACAAGCTCTGCGGGAAGTGTGGGATGTGGTAAGGGAGCCCCAGCGTGGAGGCGCGTGCTTCTCTGCTCCCGCCGGACGTCCATGGTGCAGACTAACCGAGGCGGGCGCCAGCAGCCACCCGTTCCTGACTTAGTGCTCGCCAGAGTGCCGTCGTCGTCGTCGCCAGTGGTTTTGGAATGAGGGGAAATGACTTCTTGGTGCTTTTCCTATAGTCTCTGTACCTGGCAGCCCTCACCTTGGACCTAGGTGCTGTTCACAAGGCCTTCGTGTGGTAGATGGGGTCGAAGCTACAAATGCTGGCTGTAGCATGTGGGGCCAGGCGGGGTCCTATAATGGAGGTGTTGGCCTGCATGTCGCTGCTGTGCTGGTCTCCCTGGTGCCAGATCCTGCCCCCTGGGGCTCCTTGCAGCAGGCAGTGTTGTGGCCGGATTGTGGGTGGGGTTGATGCCTGGGCTGGGGCCTTGCTTGATGCTTTCTTCTCAGCTCCTTACCTGTGCCAGTGTGCCCCTCAGTGTGACTTACCTTGTCCCAGGCCTTGCTGTCCTGATGTGCTGTGGGGCATGGGCACAGGTTGCAGGCCTCTGTACTCTAGGGAGGAAATAGTCTCATTGCGTTCTATTTTCAGGCCATCCATGACTAATTCCAGGTGAAGTCAGTGGGTTGTGCTAATTTGTTATTTCTATAATATTTTAACCTCCCAACTTTTGATATCCTAAGTTTTCTACTCTTCTCATAAGAATTTGCCCTTTTCATAAATAGGGTTAACAGTTGGCAGAATCTTCCACTGGCCAGGCTTGGACTGGATAACTTTGGCTGTGTGTGAATGGTGAACTATCCGGTGGGCAGAAAGGCTGTCAGTTCACCAGGGGTATGGGTTCCTTTAAACCATGATTTTCTGGGGCTGGGGTGTGGTTTAGCTGTAGAGTTCTTGCTTTGCATGCACAGGCCCTGAGTTTGATCCCCAGCACCACATACATAAAAAAACCCCAATAATAACAATAATAAATAAATACATTTTTAAAAATCATGATTTTCTGATGTCTTGAGTGACATCAGCCTGTTTCTGCAAAAAGACAGGAAAAATCCAGAAGTAAGCCCTGCGGTCTAGAGTCTGTGGGCCACCTCCTTGCAGCAGGCATCCTCCCTAGCAGGTTGGTGGGGCCCACGCTGGATGGCGGCAGTGGGTGGCAGGGGTGCTGTGGCCCGGGGTGAGGGGCTGTCACGACGCCTGCCGAGGGCGGCAGCGTGCACACAGGTTAGAGCTGGACTGAGACTTGGAGTAGGTCTGCTGAGTGTCTGTCCCATTGCCATGCGGAGAAGCAGCGTCAGGCCCACTAGAGCTTTACCCAGTCTATGTCCCTGCCCCTCCTGGAAGGGCGGTTGGCGGGAGGACTCGGGCTGGGCTTTGATGTGTGTGTGTGGGGGGCGGTGCAGGAAGGCAGGTGCTCAGGGTCTGCAGACCCCCGTCCGAAACTTTGATATCTTAAGTTTTCTACTCTTTCTACTGGCTTGGCTATGAATTCAACAAATGGTGCCCCATGCTGGGCTCAGCCCCTTGCCATGTTGAGTTCTAGAAGTACAGTCCTGGGCCTTGGGATGCTGTGAGTCGTGTGCTGCCTCCTCCTTGGGTGCAGCTGGACTGTGTAGCTGGGGATGCTGAGTATGTTCAGAGAAAGGAGAACGCTGCATGCCTGGTGGGCAGTGTGGCCACTTTCCCTGCACCCTTCGTGGAGAAGCAAAGGAAACCCAGGCCTCAGCTTGGGCGAAGATGGCGATTCCTACATCCTAGATGCTGGGCCCAGGCTTGGCTTTGTGTTGGGACTTGTGACTTCATGCTGATTCCCTGATGAGCTTTATCTAAGGCGGTGACTTTGGTTAGTACCTGGGAGAGCGACCTTCCCAGCAGGCCGGATGTCACGGGAGCAGGGGCCAGGATGGTTCCTTGCCATAGGGTTTGACAGCTGCTTTGCGGTATGCTCAGTGTTGAGACCTAGCTGCAACCTGATTCTCCTTGGTCACTTGTGCACTTCGTTGGTGTATGTGGTCTGGCAGACAGTGTGCAAACTGTACAGAATAGCTGATCCTTAGAGATCCTTTCTGGATGGCTCCAGAACATTCTGGAAAAGTGGCATTAATTTCCTCGTTTTCATAGGACTAATAACACTGGCTTGGCTATGAATTCAACAAATGGTGCTTTTATCACTGGCTCATCAGTCTTCTGATTGCTTCATCAGAAAGCTTTTCACTTTTTAAAATTCAGTTTAACTTGGTTCTCTTTTACTTTTGTTAATTTGTTTGTAAGTCTGTTTGTGGTCATTGTTCACTGAACAGAAACCACGAAGAGTCTCCTTTGCAGCTCAGAACATGGCTCTGTCACACACGGTGTGTCCACCCTGGGCCTGGACATGTGATGGCCCTTGTGGCCCCATAAACGAGAACATAGACTTTCCCAAGTGCATATTGAGACAGCCCAGCTGATATGGGTTGCATCATGCGCAGTGCCCCAAAGGCCGAAGTGTCACCTGAGCATGGCATCGCATTGGCTGGACCTCCAGCCCATCGGGCACGCCAGCTGCCACCTTCCAGCACCTTAAGATGACACCTGGCAGTCACCAGCAGCACTCACTGGCGAAGCTGGCCCTGGAGCCTCAGGCCTGCTGCTGCGGACGCCTCTTCCTTCTCACTGCGGCCTGGCCGGGCCCAGACATCGTGAGCATTTGGTGATGGCTGCAGCTTCTTTCTCTGTTGCCTTTCAGGATATTTGCTCGTTGTTCTGACACAAGGAGTTAGGGCTTTCGGTTGATCCTGAATTGATACTGGAATTCCTACCACAGGGCATCGGATGTGATATTCCTAGATTTCACCTGATTGGTCTTGAGGAACTCGTTAGAAGGTCGGCCCCCAAGGCCCCAGGCTGCCAGCTTCAGCTTAAGCCTCTGTTGAAATAATTTGCTCCCGGAGAAAGACCCACCCCAGACAAGGCTGGTGAAGGGCCCTGCTGTTTGGGACTGGTCAACCAGTGAGCACCCCCACCTCAACCTCCAACGGGTCTTACGTTGCCTCAGCCAGCTGTCACCTTCCAGACTCAGAAGGCCTGCAGCTGGCATTCTTCCTCGGAGAACCTCACTTCCTGTGCCCCCAGGACCTGCGTCACTCAAGAAGATGCTGGTAGCAGAGGGGAATCCTCCACCCTCCTCCCACAGGGTGGCTCTGGGGAGGCCAAACTAAGCCCAAGCAGATGCCACCCCCAGCCCAGGTAAGACATGAGGTGGCCCGCCATGCCTGAGGGGCAGGACTGCTTGTCCAGCGAGCAGGTCCCCGTGGGCTCAGCGCCTGTGACCCCATGCCCAGAGGTATCCTGATGAGTGGAGAAGCAGCTGTAACATTAGGTTCTTAGTAGTTATGTCTCCTGCTCAGCTCATTGTTCAGCCACAAGTATGAAGCTAAATTGTTGTGTATTTATTGAAGACATTTCTGGGAGATATTGGGAGGCTAAAGCAGAAGGATCACTTAAGTTCTTGGCCTTAAAACCAGCCTGGGCAACATAGCAAGGTGTGTATATTTTAATTCTCTAACTTTAAGAGAGTTTTTCTTTCCTTCTAATTTTAAGATATTTGATTTGTACAGGATGAGTTAAAAACTCCAGTTCCTAGCTGGGCATAGTGTTACACACCTGTAATCTCAGCGCTTGGGAGGCTGAAGCAAGAGGATTGCCATGAGTTCAGGGCCATCCTGGGCTACACAGTGAGACTTCATCTCAAAAAATAACTAAAACAAAACAAAAATCACAAAAACCCATCAGTTCCTAAAACAATAATGGGTGTACCTAGCAGATTTTGCCTGTGCAGGGTCCCTGCGTGTCTGGCCGTCCTGCCCCATCCCATGCGGAGCTGTGGCAGTGAGCACTCCTGCCTTTCTCTGAGGCCACAGTGTTCTGTGGCTTTGTGAAGAGGATTTAAGGGTTGGCTGGCCTCCTGCATGGGGCCGCCTGGGCCGCCGGTGTCTGGGCTCGGAGTGCTTGCAGCGCTGGGGCAGCTGCTGGGCCTCGTTGCTGGGCTGGGTTGTGGGAGCAGCTGTCTCAGGGACCAACACACAGAGCTCCACCGTGGAGACCCTGGGGATATTGGTTTCGTTGGTTTTTGAAAACATTTTCAAGAGATGTTGTCCAGTGAGCAGGTTCCAGAGACCCTGAAAAGAAGGGGTTCATGGTGGATGGAATGATGAGGGGTAGAGGAAGTGTGAAGACCAAGTGGCTGAGTCCATTCTTGCTTCTGATGTTATCCCCCCTGCTGCCCTGGGGCCATCCCGCATGGGGACCTTTGGCACACTGCTTAGAGACCTCATCTCTTTGTTAATAGTGTACTGAAATAATTTACTTAAAATGTTGTGGCTCAGGGATTGGCTAGCTAGTATTGGATTTACCCTCTAGGCAAAAACTATGTGAAAAGCTGTCCTTTAAACCCATTAAAAAACATAAAAAATAAACCCCATAAAAACATAGAAACTCAAACCACATAAACACATAAAATAAAACCAAGCCAGGTGTGTTGGCACACACTTGTAATCCCAGCACTCTGGGAGGCTGAGGCAGGAGGATCACAGATTCGGGCCCAGCTTGGGCAATTTAGGAAGACCCTGTCTCAAAAGGGGAAAAGAAAAGAAAGGGCTAGGCTGTAGCTCGGTGTGAAGGCCCCGGGCTCAGCCCCCAGCACTTCAGAAGCAAAGCGGGCGCACACACAGTAAGCATACCTGTGTGCTGGGCGGCTGGGGCAGGAGGCAGTGTGAGCTGCTGCAGCTCCTGCTAGAGGGACCTCAGTGCCTTCCAGACACTGGAGCAGGACACAGACAAGTGGGGCGTGACTGCATCTGTGCTGTTGACTTGGGTCCCTCGGGGTAGTCACAGTAGCTGGGACTTGAGGGACAAAACCCTCCCAAGCAGGAAACTGCAGGGAAGATCTCCCAATGTGCTGCCTTCCACATCCAAGCTGCAGGCTTGGAGCCACATTCTCGGGCTGCAGCAGGAGTTTGTCCAGAAGCACAGGGCTGGGTGCAGGTGGGGCCAGGGCTGAGGGGAGACTCGTGCCTGGGGCCAGGCCAGCCCTCAGGGAGGGCTCCACTGGGTCAGGGGAGTCTCCAGGTTCTGTTTGTTTGCTAGAGACAAGATGACTCCTGTAAGCCACCACCTTAGCTATCTTTGGAGAAAGGCGATGCTGTTGGAAGGACCCTGCTTTCCCACTGGTGGTGTCAAGCACCTGTGGTAGGGTGGAGTGTGTACAGAATAACAGGGCCCAGGGCCTGAGCTAAGCCAGATGCTGCAGCTGTCAGACAGGGACTTGGGATGTTTCTAGCATCACCAAGAAAACCGAGGAGGTGATAGGCAAGACAGGTTAAAAGACAGAATTTTAAGATTTCAAACAATTGAGATCGGTAAAAAGAATCAAGGAATTTTTTTTTTTGAGACAGGGTCTCACTGTGGAGTGCAGGTTGGCCTTGAACTCATGAAGTCCAGGCTGGTGTCAAACTCACAGCAATCCTCCTGCCTCAGCCTCCTGAGTGCTGGGATTACAGGCATGTGCCACCATACCCAGCTCAAGTGGACATTTTAGAACTGAAAATTCAGCATCTGAAATTAAGAATTCATAAGAAAGGCTGGGGATGGTAATCACATCCCTGTAGCTCCAGCTACCTGGGAGGCTGGGGCAGGAGGATTTCAAGTTCAAGAACAGCCTAGGCAATTTAGCAAGATCCTGTCTCTCAACACAAAGAATAACAAGGGCTGGGGCTCAGTGCTGGAGTACCGTGGGCCTGGTGCCCAGGGCTACGCGCTGCTGGAGGGCAGCCTGGGCACAGCAGCGGGGCTTCAAGCACAGGGAACGAGGACCGGGAGCGCACAGTGGGAGACTTGCTGGTGAGAAGAAAGGACCTGCAGTAGATTAGTTTGAAAGGGGTGGAAAGAGAACGGACAAAGAGAAAGGGCGGGGCTCGGACTCGGCAGCTGCGGCAGTGAGTATGCGACTGGGAGGGCCGGTAACCCTGATCGCATCATTGTGTGATGATCACATTATTCTAAGGTAATCTGTACTCTGCCAATGAAATTCTCCTCTCCCCATGGTGGGGCTTGTACCCAAGCACATTCTACTACTGAGCGTCGGCCCTTCTCTTTGTTTAGGGTCTCATCAAGTTGCCTAGGCTGACAAACTTGCATCTTCCTGCCTTGGCCTCCAAGGTACCTAAGGTTACAGGTGTATACTTTCATGCCCTGGCATTTTTGTTTATTTCTGTTTTGTTGTTGTTCTTGTTTTTAATGTTAATGTTTTTTTGTTTAATGTATTAGCCTGTTTTTTTTTTTTTTAAACTCTTTGGTGTTTATAGATCGAATACTTTATAGATAAAGACACAGAAAGTTGAAGGCAAAAAGATTGAGAAAGATAAACCAAGCAAACACTAACTTAAAGCTAGTTTAGTAGTAATATCAAAGTAAACTTGTGGGGGGTGTGCTTTGAGATAGGGTCTTGCTGCATAATTCTGAACTCCCTTGTAGTTGGCCTTGAACTCACTCTAGCCCAGTGTGGCTTCCAACTTGTGATCCTCCTGCCTCAGCTTCCCAGATACTGTGGTTACAGTTGTGCACCACCATGCTGGGAAATCAAAGTCAATTTTGAAGTCTTTAGGAAATTGCACTAAGAAGGTCAGTTCCATAATGAGCAAAACAGTCCTGTTCTGTGTGCTTCTAATAATAGCTCAGTCTTCAACCCTGTGCAACCAAAGCCGGAGGGACTAAGAAGGAAGATAACAAAGTCTGTGATTAACAGAACAGCAAGCAACTCCGGCGTGCGGGGGAGGTGAGCGCAGTTCTGAGCGTAAAATGAACCTTGAATGTCTGGAATAAGTACATCAAGGCAAGATGCTTTTTTTTTCTGTGTCTTTGGATTGAACTTGGTGATGTTTTGTTTAGAGTCTTGTGTCTGTGTTCAGGCCTCCAGGCTGGGGACACGTGCAGCTTTACAGCTTTACCAGACTCAGAATATTCCAATGCACAGGAAACTTCACCAAAACAGACGACAAAGGCCATAAAGGAACACATAGCAGAGGGCTGAGAGTCTGCTTTTTGACCTTAGCAAGTTGGAAGTTAGAATCAGCAACAGGGACCAAAATATCGCTGGATGCTTCTGCATGAACCAGCACACTCATCCCTAACACGCGCCAGAGCAAGTCACATAGAAATTACAAAAATTTTTGACCTGAATGACAATGAAAATATGCCGTGTCAAAACTAGAGACCATTTCTAAAACAAAATTTACCCAGCACTTGGGAGGCTGAGGCAGGAGGATCACTGTGTGTTTAAGACCAGCCTGGGCTACAAAGTGAGCTCAAGGCCAGCCTGAACTGCACAGCGAGACACTGTCTCAAAAAAACCAAAAAAACCCCAAAACAAAGTGTTTATAGCACTTACTGCCTTTATTAGCAAAAAAGGAGGATTCTAAATTTCTGTGTGAAGAAGTGAGTGTATTCTGTACATGTACCAACTCCCCACAAGGAATGTAACCATGATGCACTAAAAACTGTGAAAGTGAGAGAAAAGTAGCAAATTAAATTTGAGAAAATAAGGAAGTAAAAAGCAGGTATCAATGAAAAAGAAAGGATTGGAGTGTAACGCCAGCACTCTGGGAGGCTGAGGCAGGAAAACAGGATTCTAGTTCAGTCTAGGTGACTTAGCAAGACCCTATCTCAAAGTACAGAAGGGCTTCAGATGTAGCACAGTGCAAAAGGTTTGGGTTCAATCCCCAGTATTGGTGGAAGAGAGAGCAGGTGCACAAAACGATGGGAAAAATATACAACACCAAAGTCAAGTTGATAAACTCCTATCAGAAGTGGTCAATAAAAATACCACTTGCCAAGAATAAACAACCTGATGCTAAGCCACTGAGTAGGTTGTAGGGAATGGGAAAATTCCTTGAAAATACAGTTCATCCAAAGAAAAGTGAGAAGGGAGAGGGGTCAAGAGTTCTGGTTTGCAGAGGAGACTGGGTTGTACTTGTGAAGCCCCCCCGCAGGAGATCCCAAATATGACAGCTTCCCAGCAAGTCCCTCAACCTCACTGGAGGAGGGAATCCATTCCATTTGGTTGGTGCTGTGGGCCAGGCCTGGTCCCAGACCCAGTGTGTGGTACAGGGTGTTGCAGTGGCCCTGCCCCAGCTCATGGGCCTCTCCCAGGGGCAGATGGGAATGCTGGCAGAGCCTGGCTTGTAAAGGTGCTGTGGTGTGCACTGCCTTGGCCTACAGGGTGGGAGATGGGACATTCCGTTAGGGTTTATGTTTGGATTCATTTCCAAAATGCACTGGGAGTCCGCTCTTTGAGAAATTACAATTTAACGTGGTTGCATGACTGAAGACTGGGAACGGGGCACTCCCACCCTTCTGAGGAAGCCTCCTCGCTTTGCCCATGGCAACAAACCTGGCAGCCCTGGGCCATTCGGTGGCAGTTTCTTGCAGCCTCTAAAACTATCCTGAAAGAGGTATTTTGTTTGTTTTGCTATACTGGAGACTGAACCCATGGGTGCTCTACCACTGAGTACATCCTCAGCCCTTTTAGTTTTATATATTTATTTTTGGTTTTTGAGACAGGCTTTTGCTATGCAGTCCAGGCTGGCCTAGAACTCACTCCGTAGCCCAGGCCGGCCTTGAACTTGCACCGATCCTCCTACCTCAACCTTATGAATGCTGGGGTTACAGCCAAGCACCACCACGCTGCTTTTCTCTCTTTTTTTTGGTACTGGGAAATGAACTCAAGACCTTGCACTTGCCAGGCAGGTGCTTATGCCACGGAGCTGTATCCTCAGCCCCCTACACTGCATTTTTTAATTTTATTTTGAGACAGTGTTTCACTAAGTTGCCCAGGCTGTTCTCAAATTTGTGATCCTCCTGCCTCAGCCTCCTGAATACCTGGGATTACTGACATGCCCAGTGAAGAGGTTCCCAGATGTTCACTTATGCATAGTGATTCCTGATAGGTCCTGTTCTGCAGTCAGTGCTGGCCAAGAGCGGACAGAGGAGGAGCCAGGCCCACAGCCTGGGCTACTGCCCCAGGGTGGGATGGGCTTCGGGATTCTCCCAGTCAGTGTGCAATGAATCACAGGCAGCTTCTATAGGCCTGCTCCTCACCGTTCACTGGGGGGCCTGTTCGTCCTGAGAACGATGGCTTCCCAGCCAGAGGCTTCTGGGTTTGGGCCCTGTAGGAGGCCGTCAGTGTCATGTTTGCAGTGGCTCTTTATGGTTGTGCACTGTCCTTTCCCGGGTTGATTTTCAAGGGTGTCAGGATCCGTGAGAATGATGACAGCAACACAGCGTCACTGGTAATTTATCAAAAGAGGAAAAAGAGGGGCCTGGGATGTAGCTCAGCGGTGCCTGGCTGCCTGGCAGGAGTGAGATCCTGAGTTTGATTCCCAGTACCCCCAACAAAAACAAAAAAGAAGAATTTCTTTCTCAAGCATTCTGAGCCTTCTCACCCCTTGCTATGTTGCTCAGCTGCTCTTCAACCTGGGCCTGGCTCCCCGCTCTACTGCGGAGGACAGGGGTGCGGCAGCCAGGGAGCAGGTCGGGCCAAACCGCTTCCCTACCTGGGACCCAGCCCCCGTAAGTGATGTGATGGAGTAAAGTGACCATGCGGCCTGTCCGAGGGCCTGGCTCTTGGATCTCGTCATGTTGAGCTCATTGGTTTCCAGATACTGGGCCCAAACCCAGGGTCTCCTCCAAGATCAAGGGCTCTACCCTGGCCTAACCGCCCCTCCTCCCTCCACCACTGCTCTGGGCCCGAGAATCCCAGGCACAGCTCTGTGGGACATGCAGACCAAGGCATCAAGTCCTGTGGAAACTCTGGAGGACACGCAGAGGGCAACTCGCAATGGAACGATAGGTGCTTTGAGTTGTTTCCAGTGAGAAACTGCTTGAATAGCAGCTGCTCGGGGTAGCACTGGCCTGGCACAGGGCTGTACATCCCACCATAGTGCCAGCCACCGTGCAGAGCTAACAGTGGCCAGAGGGATTTTCCCTCAGTGCCCAGCTATAAGATAAACATAGTGGATGGCTGTGTGCCTCCCACACATACCTGTCCTGACCTGTGCAGCCCATGACTGACTTTATTCGTGAAGAGTCCTTGCAGATATGCTTAAATTAAAGATCTCAAAAATGTCTTCGTAAGACAGAGCAGAGAAGGAGCTGCATCTCTGGAGCAGGGAGAGGCAGGAAGGGGGCTCTCTGGAGCAGCTCGCAAGACCCAATTTGTGTTGTTTTGAGCTTTGTTATGGTTGACAGGAAAATAGCAAACTGTGTCCCTGGACAGCTTCAGACGTGCAGGTTTTAGTTTTTTTAGCAGAGGGATTGAATCCCAGGCCTCACCCGTGCCAGGCAAGGGCTCTGCCACTACCACGGAGCCACACCTCAGCCCTTTTTAAATTTTATCTTGAGACTGGGTCTTGCTGACTTGTCTGGGCTGGTCTTGAACTTGTGCCAAGTAGCTGGGATTACAGGGGCACACCACCATGCCTGCCTCAGGGATTGTCTCTGGCTGTGTCTCTACCTTGAGCAAGCCCTCCTTACTTGGCTGGGCTACTACACGTCTGTTCTAAATTATTTTTTAAAAGAAAAAAGTGTCTATATAGAGAAGTATTTATTTGACATGGGCTGAATCACTAGAGGAGGCTAACATGTATGGTAATTCAAAATGCAGTTTTATCATTTATTTATTTATTTATGTATTGTCTTCTTGAGTCTTTAGGTTTTGCTGTGCAGTTCAGGCTGGCCTTGAGCTCACTTTGTAGCCCAGGCTGGCCTCGAACTCACCGTGATTCTCCTGCCCCAGCCTCCTGAGTGCTGGGATTATAGGAGCATACCTCCACGCCCGGCAGCAGTTCAAAATATCATGTTGTTTAAATGTTTATGTTGTTTAAATTTTATTTAAAAATTGTTTTAAATAAAATCATGTCGAAACCAATTTCCTGGATTTCCTTCCCTTCCTAGAGTGTGGCGCCTTTGCGAGGGGGAGAAAGGGATCCAGAAGCCATGAGGCTGCAAGGATCCAGAGGGGAGGGGAGGTGAGGCTGTGGAGAGGACAGTGGTTCTGTGGCCAGATGCCATGGATGTCAGGGAAGATGAGGACCAGCCTAGGGCCTCCCTCGTGGGAGCATCAGGTGTGATGTGGGTTGTGGCCAGACACACGCAGCCTGCATGGCCCAGCACTCACACATGCACACTTGCCAGGCTGTCCCTGCTCCGCTGCGCAGGCCGTGCCCCTCCACGCTGCTGCCTGGCTGTGGATGCACAATAGGCCGGCTTACCAGGAGTGGGAGCTTCAGGAGCCCCAGCGTGGTGCAGAGTCTTCCTGAACGGCCTGGAGTGGCCTACCATAGCTCAGGGAGCAGAGGTCATGGGCAGCTGGCAGTCCACTCTTAGGGCCTTCTCCAGGGGCAGATGGGGCAGCGACCTAGCTGAAACATTACTTTCAGGGGGATGAAGTGGAAGTAAATGTTCAACAGTGGGATCTGTAATAAGTTCGTTGAAACATTTAAATGACTGTATGGTTAAAACACATTATAGCTGGGCCTACACTCAATCCCAGAACCCTGGGAAGCTGAGGTAGGAGGAGCTCAAATTCAAGCCCAGGTTGGGCAGCTTGGTGACTTAGCAAGACTGTCTCAAAAATGAAAAAATAGGAAAAGGACTAGGGCTGGGCATGGTGGCGCATACCTGTACTCCCAGCACTTAGGAGGCTGAGGCAGGAGGATGGCTGTGGGTTTGAGGCCAGCCTGGGCTACATACAGAGTACAAGCCCAGCCCCTGAACTGCATAGCAACACCCTGTCTCAAAAAAGAAGAAAGAAGAAGAAAAGGACTGGTATGTAGTCCAGCCTGTAGGCTTTGGGTTCAGTCCCTAGTATTATCACGAAAACAAAAAGCAAAGCAAACCAGCCAACGAAAGCATGGCGTTACAAAGAGGTTGCGTTATGTTAGGTATTATGTTGTGTGCAGTGTACACATTTAATTCCAATACTGTAAGGACATATGTGTATGTGTTTGCACACACGATTTGATGGAGACACGACTGTCTGTGAGTGATGAGTTTTGCCCTTCAGGACATGAGGAACCAACCCAACCCACCCCCGCTGATGGCCTCAAGTGTCAGGAAATGGTTCACTTCTGATGGAAGGGCCTGGGGGAACCATGTTCTCCGCCTGGCAGGGAGTCTTGGTGTCCCTCTTACAAGCACAGAAGCAGCATTGTGTTTTATGGCTCTGGTGAGGGACTTCGGCTGTGAGTGGTGATGTCCCTGTGGCTTTGCGTGGAGGAGCCTGATGTCAGCTCAGAGCCATCTGGAGCCTCAGGAATGTGAGTGGAGGGCTCTTGGAGACCTTGTGGTCTCCTGGCATGGCCAGGACCTGTGGGTGTCCAGGCCTGTGTCCTTGGGCTGCTCTCTGCACCGGCCCATCTCCTGCGTTTGTGGGGCCTCAGCAGTGCGGCAGGACTGGGCCACCTCGGTGTGCTGAGCTGCTGAGGAGGCTGCAGGGCGCACTTGCCACAGGAAGCATTGGCGGGAAGACAGCACAGATTAGACTGTCCAGTGGCTCCCCAGGCCATGTCTCCTGCCCTTCTGCAGTCTTCTGCACCTGCGCTGGCTTTTTCATCTGCCTCTCAGAGGCAGTGTCTGACTTGTGCCTGGTGCCGCTCCTACACACGCATAGGGTCTGAAGGGACAGGGAGGTCTGGACAGGATCGAGCCAGCTTGTGGAGGTTTGCCAGGGCCAAGCTCTCCTTGGCTGGGAGGTGGCCCTGGGGCCTCAATGGGCCTCGACCTGGTGACCTCCTCCCAGGGCTCAGGCTGGAGGCTCCCTGTGGCAGTGGGTGGACAGTCACGTAGGAGTGCAGTGTTGAACCCTGCCGTCGCCCTGACACCTCCACTGCTGTTTTTCAGTGAACGAATTCACAGTGATCAGGAAGAAGTTCAAATGTCCCTACTGCAGCTTTTCGGCCATGCACCAGTGCATCCTTAAGCGGCACATGCGCTCACACACGGGGGAGCGGCCCTATCCTTGCGAGATCTGCGGGAAGAAGTTCACGCGGCGTGAGCACATGAAGCGGCACACGCTGGTGAGTGTGGGCAGCATGGGCCAAGCAGCACCCGGATGCCCCAGAAAACAAGGTTCATTCTGTGTGAGGGAGACAGAGCAGCCAGGAAGAGCCGCACCCACCCAGCAGGACCTCCCACAGCTGCACTTAGGCCTGGTGCAGAAGGCCACCTGTCTCCACTGCCCACCTGCTGGCCTCTTTGCCCTAACATCGGCCTGCCTGTGCCCTGCACCTGCGCAAGGTGCAAGCTCAGCACCTGCAATTAGTTGTCGGGTAGCAAGAACTGAAGGATGAAGCTGTGGAAAGGGTGGCAGGTCTGCCCCAAAAGGCAGCAGGAGGACACAGGGAGGGGGATAAACTAACAAGGCTAGGCAGGCACGGGCACTGCCCAGGGGCTACATCCCTGGCTCCCCACGTGTGTGTCTTCTTGTGAGATGGGGACACTGGGGACAGGAAGGGTCCAGGACAGACAAAGACAGGCCAAAGGCCGATCCACAGCCACTCAGAGCCGTGAGGTCTAGGGGGTGGGTTTTAGAACTTTTTCTCTAGTTGTGTTTGCTCTTGTTTAATTCAATTAATAAGCCAGAGATGATTTCACAGACCAACTTATAAAACCTTGGAGGGACGTGTGCACCTATTTCTACATTTTTCCTACCCAGGGAGAATCAAACCTTACTTTTCACACTGACAGGCTGAACGGACTTAGCAATGGTGGCTGATAGGATTTTCTGAAGCAAAACTACGCCAATGTTGCAGTGAACATCTTGAGCCATGTGAGAGCCCTGTTTTCCACCTTGGGTAGCACCTGAATGTCTACTCTGGAATTCATGGCTGGGTTCACAGTCTTAATGCCTAGAAAGGCGCATTTAGTCATTTGGGGTTTGTCTTTTTCCCTGAAGGGGTCTGCATGTAGCTTCTCTGGGGTGCCTGACCCTGAGAAGGGGGCCCTCTTTGTCAGAGAGCAGCTCTGCAGCCCCCTGGTTCAGCTAAGCCTCCACTTGCATCACAGCCTCACTGGCGCTGCATGTGATCTTTTCCCCGGCACATGGCAACCCCTTCAGTGTCACCAGGGCTGGGGATCTGGCAGCCGGGAGCTGGCCAGTTCTAATGGGGTGGACCAGCCCCTGCTCTGCAACCACCAACCGCCCCCACTGGGAACTTGGTGATGGTTGTCATGGCAACCAGCATCCTTCCCTCTCAGTTGCTTCCTAAGCATGTGTCTGTTAGGACAAGTGATGCCTGACCATCTGGTCCTGGTGAGAGGCTCTCTAAGACATCCCTGTCACTTCCTGAGCAGTGCCCAAGCCCCAAGGGCTCTCGAAGAGGACACTGGCTCCTGCAGCCCTTCCTGGGCCTACTCCTTCCTAATTGTATTCAGTGGGAACACAGTTCTTCCTGAGGTTGCTCTGGAAGTTTTATTTTTTAATGGAGGGAAGCAGAGGGAAGACAGGTTTTAAATAGAGCAAAACAAAGCAACAAAAGAATACAAAGAAAGGGTCCTGGGTACCAAGCTTCAAGAACGGCAGGCTCCAGAGGAGAGGCTGTCCTGGGTAGGTGAGGGGAGTGAGAGGTGACTCCCAAGGTCCCAGCCAGAAGCACAGCGGCTGCTTGCCAGGAGGTCTCTGTGAGTGGAGGAGCCTTCTCTTGAGGAGCGGTGTAGTTTTGGGGGGCCGGGTTCATTGCTCACAGAGGAGAACTGGCGCCTCAAGGGGAGAGAGCAGAGCCTGCAGCGGTCTCCCAGCTGCTGTGCAACCTGCAGCCTACTGCTGTGGTGCCCCCTGGATAGAGAGGAGCTGCAGGGATCTGGGGGCCTGGAAGCCTGGTGTACCCCGGCCGGGGGCTGTGGGCCCACTGGCCTGAGTCTTTGGAGGACAAGGCCAGGGCTTGGATGTGAGTTGAGCACAGCAGGGACCAGAGCCCCAGGATTCCTCAGGATGGCAGGGGAGGTGCTTGTGGGCACTTGTGGACCCACTGTGGCTTGTCCCTGCCATGTCTCTGAGGTCTAGTTCCCCACAGGCACCAGACACCCACCTTCAGCAGATGCCCACCTGGCCCAAGTGTGTATTTCTTTGTCCAGACCTTGCTGGAGCTCAAGACCTTAATGTCCTGCCTCTTGAAGCTGCTCTTTGGGCGATTTCTCTGCCTGCTGGGCACAGCCTGAGTCTGGGGACCATGTTGCTGACCCTCCCTGACCCCGTGCCTCCTGTGCTTGCTCTAACTGCTGATTAGGCCTCACCTCCAGTGTCCTTCAGGCGTTCTGACTGTGGGAGGTGCCCCTTTCACCTGGGGGAGCAGGGTCCGGAGGCTGGGGTTGCTCACCAGTCTGCCTGCCGGTCCTGCGCCTCATGCTCCCAGCTCCACCAGCGTCTCTTCCGCTGCCCTTCACTCCCCTGCTCCTCACATCAAGACCCAGGCTTGGACCCAGTTTCTGATGGCAGCCGGGCGCCTCCCATCTATGCCCTGGGCAGCCAGGCCTAAGCCAGCAGGGTCTTTCTCTGTTTTGCCTCCACCCGGGCAACCAGGCCAGCTTGCTGTGCACCAGACAAAGTATGGCAAGCCTGACACAGAAGCTATTCCAAAAGCTCCTGCCTCGTGAACCTGCCCTGGCGGAGGTCTGGAGGGAGTGAAACTTTTATGTAGAGGGGGCAGTGTGACCCGGGGGTGGGGGAGCGGGGGGGGGGGCGCGGCCTGGATACACATGTGGGGCCCCACTTCGACCTTGCCCAGCAAGGAGAAAGGGGGTCTGGGAGCCGGAGGGGGGAACAACACTTGCCCCTGAACATCGCCTTTGAATGCTGTTGTTGGTGCCACCTGTAATTCTGCCCCTGTGGGCTCTGGGCAGGGCCCCGAGGCCGGGGCTGGGGGTCCTGTCTGCCCTCGGTCCTGCCCCTCCTCCCCTGCCGCTCCCCACTCGGCCCACTGACTTCCCTGTCCCCCCAGGTGCACAGCAAGGACAAGAAGTACGTGTGCAAGGTGTGCAGCCGCGTGTTCATGTCGGCGGCCAGCGTGGGCATCAAGCATGGCTCGCGGCGCCACGGTGTGTGTGCTGACTGTGCGGGCCGCGGGGTGGCCGCGCCCCTGGACCACGGCGGCGGCGAGGGCTCCCCCGAGGCGCTGTTTGCGGGCGACGGGCCCTACTTGGAGGACCCCGACGACCCCCGCGTGGAGGGTGAGGAGGAGCTGGGGGAGGACGACGACGACGACATGGCCAAGTGGAAGGACGACGTCGGCCTGGCGCACGAGGACGCGCTGCTGGCGGACGACAAGGATGACGAGGACTCGCCGCGGGGGCCCGGCAGTCCCGCGGGCGAGCAGGACAAGGACTTCGCCTGGATCGCCTAGGCCACCCAGCTGCCCGGGAGCCCGCCGCGGGCCCGGAGCACCGCGCGCGGTCCCGGGGTGCGGAGCAGCCCTCCTGCCGGCTCTGGCCGGCCGGCCACTCGTGGTGCGAGCCGGCGCCGGGTCCGCCTCCGCAGCGCCGCCCGGCCCCTCGCCCCCCTGGTCCCGCGCTCCGGCGCGTCTGGAGTCCAGGTCCGCGTGGAGAAAGCCCCGCGACCCTCTTACCTCCGGGCTTTGGTGCTTAACCCAATGGCCGGAGCCCGCGCCAGGTGCTATCTCCGGCGCTGACCCGGCCCACGCCGGCTCCCCGGCCTCCCCGGCGGGCGTGCCGTCCGCCCTGGGCTCTGCCTGGGGCCCCTGCTGACCCTGCCCCGGGCGGGCTGGAGCCAGACTCCGGCCCTTGTTGCTGCTAACGCCGCAGGCGGTGAGCCTCGCTGCGGCGCCGCTTGCACCTGTCCACCTGGGTAACCAAATTTTAAAGTAGAGACATATCGAAGTAGTTAAAGGAAAGTATTTTGTTTGGCATTATTTTTCTCACTTGACAAAACTATACGGGATTGTTTTCCTTTCAGCTTGTTGTCGAGTCCTCGTGCTCTAGTTTGAACGATCTCATCCCTGTGCTGTGCTCTCCTGAGTGAAAGTGAAGCCCCGTTCCGGGCACATGGCGCCGACAGCGCTGAGGGTCCTGGAGGTGGCTGCACGCGGCCTGCAGGACGGACACCGGGCTGGCGTCTTCCCTGCCGGGCCGGGCCCCTCCTGCAGCGTGAGGGTGCAGAGTGCCAGTTGGAGAGTTAGTTTCTTTTTCCAGACCACAAGCCAAATGGCTTTGACCAATTTTTTACTGTGTCACACCTGTTCTTTCTAGGTGGAAAAAGGGAAAACCCTATAGAAACATAACTTAGGTCTCAGTGGTCCCATGGAACACGTGTCCCCTGGTGACATTCCCTGAGTGCCAGCTGCCTTACTTGCTGCCGCTGAGGGGGACAGGGCTGGCCCGCGTGGGGACGTGGTGCTGTCCTAGAGGGCCTGTGCCATGGGAGAGGAGTCAAAGTTTTTGATTTTTTCAAATAAAGTCAGCCGCTACTTCTCCCAGTTCCAAGAGGACCCCTGCTGGCCTGGTGTGGGGTTTGCTGCATGCTGTCCTTGGGGAAGGCTGTGAACTCCTCAGGGCGTCCTTAAGAGGAAGAGGCCAGCGGCTCCTCCGAGCTGCCCACCCTCCTGCTGTGGCGGCAGCGCCGGGCACCCTTCTCATTAGGGCAGCGCAGCTCAGCCCCCACCAAGGGAGCTCCGGGCTGAGCCCCTCCAGCCTTCCCAGCCCCCTCAGGGGGCTCTGAACTTTGTACCTTTCCTCCCGCTTTTTAAACACCTTTTCTAAACAGACTTACTTTCTTACAAAATGCATTTGGAAACCAGACCTTTGCTACCGGTGTCTCTGGATTTTGTACCAATCCCCAGCATCAGGCGTCGGCCAGGCCCGGCCACTCCCCCAGGCACCGCCGCCTCTGCACTCAGGATGTCTTGCTCTCCCAGCCCCCTCTGCACCACCTGTGCTGGCCTTTCTGGGGCTCCCCTGTCGTGCCTCGGAGGCACCGCCTCGAACCAGTGCTGTGCTGGCACCTGAGGGCCCCGATCCCGGCCCCACCTCCCCTAAGTGTGCTGTGTGGCAGGTCTGTTGTTCCCATCAGTTTGCGAATTGAAGAGTGGAATCTCAAAGACCCGGATGAGCACATCCACCTGAGCAGGCACGGAGGGAGACGTAGGTGATGGAGGTTTTTTTTTTTTTTTTAACGTGACTTTTTTTTAAATCAATGTTCAAACTAATAAATATTTTTTTATGAAGAGGAAGAATGTGTAGATTACATTTCACATTTTGTATTTTTCTGTTTGTATCTGTATTTTGGTGTTTGCAACACCAAAGTGGAAAATACGGTCATGGAGGTGTCACTGAGGGGCAGGGAAGTCATGTAGTTTTCGTATTGTGCTCTGGATCCTGACCAGGCTGTGCATTTGGACTCTGGGTTTTGGGAAACAGGACACTGCCAGGACCCGACAGGGGCCTGACTCCAAAAGACAGAGCTATGCTTCCAACTTTGCACATCTTCCTTTTTAGAAAACTGAGAAAAATGCAAGAACTGGAACTTTTTGCAATATTATGATAATCTTACTTTGGCTCATTCTGTGACATGTGCAACTCTTAAGAAAGCCATACTTTAATGGTGGTTGTCTTTTATTTTTTAGATCTTCTGTTGTGTTTTGTATGCAGCCCTTTTAGAACCACTTGTAGTGAGGGTGCTGTGTGGGCTTTTCTTAAATATTTATTTTTTCAACATGCTTTCAACCTGTCAAAAACAGAATTGACAAAAAAGGGCAGTGTTTGAAGATTGTTGATCTCTTCTGAGGATAATCTATATACTGACTTTATATTAATTATTATAAACCTGTGTTTGTACTGAAGATGTGTTAATGTTTGGGGAGGAGGTTTTTTGTAATCAGTCAGTGGGAAGTCGCAGCTCTGCTGTCCTGCTTTGCTGTAGCCTGGGGCAGGTCAAGACTGCCCTTTCTTCTCTGTAGTGAATCTTGCGGTTTGTCTGCCTAGGCGTGCTCCTAGCCTGCCTGTGGGTCTCCTTTCTGTGACGGGATTAGTGTAGACATTCTTGCAAAGCGATCACTTTCAATAAATCGGGAAGTTGCTGCTCCAAGCAGGTGTCTCCTGTGTGTTTCAGACCGCA
Source organism: Dinomys branickii (assembly GCA_004027595.1). Lineage (NCBI taxonomy): Eukaryota > Metazoa > Chordata > Mammalia > Rodentia > Dinomyidae > Dinomys > Dinomys branickii. Next base: position 25,591 of record PVLD010008699.1, read on the forward strand.
TGCTCTCCCCTGGCTTCACCCCAGGGAGGTGGCCACAGGGTGACCCCCAGCCCTGTGACTTGTTACTGCCCTCCCACCAGCCCTACCCAACACAGAGATCAAATCCCATTCCTTACCCCTAAGAGGCAGACTCAGCTTCTGGAAAAACCCCAAATGTTTAATTCTTCTCACCTGGTAGGGCCCAGACGTGAGACACCTGAGCTTCACGAATATGGTAAAACATCAGCCCCAGGGCCCTTGAGCCATCACATTAAATGTGCAGGTGGGAGAGTTCCCTCCCTGACACCCCTCAAAGTGCACCTCAGACTGGCCCTGCAGCCGGGCCCATTGACATCCTTGACAGATCTGTGGGGTATGGGGGGGAGGGCAGTACCCCTGGGGCCAAGGGGACAGCGCTATGGTTTGGCTTTAGTGCAAAAAAGCTGGTTTCTTCAGAGGCACTTTGAGTGGCAGGACCCCGCCTACACCCCTGGGGGTCCAGGACCAACAACTCCCCAGGCCCTCCCAAAGGAGAAATTAGACCCTACAGCCAGAACAGGGCTGGACCCAGGGGCACCCCCAGAGTTGTCCAGCCTTGGGCTAGGGTGGGGAGGGTGCTGGGCAGCACCACCATTGGGTGGGGCTCAGTCAAGGAACCGCTGGCAGGCTTTCTTCCAGCGGCAGGCTGTGCACCACAGGTCCCGGTGGTCCATGCCGTACACCTTCCGGCACTTCTTGGCATCACCACGGGGCTTCCTGGGGGGACACACAGGGCACAGAGTTGTTGGCCAGGACCTGTCCCTCTGGTACCTGCTTACCCGGACCCTCCACCCCCACACACCTTAGATTGGCACCAAGCTTGGAGGGCAAGGCTGGTGCACAGGCCCGGCCCTCAGTGGCCCGCAGCTCCAGGTGGATGGGTGCCCCGAAGTCCTGGGGGGACCCGCAGCCTGGACCTTGCTCCTCTCCACAGCGCCCTGAGACCTGCTCCCAGCTACCACCTGTGGCCTCACCCACCTGGTAGGCACGGTTACTGTGGCACACCTGTGGGGGAGCTACAGCGCTCAGCATGGGGGGTGGGGTCAGGGCCAGGGCCAGGGGCTGCAGCAGGCTAGGCAGGCCTGGGGGCTTGAGCAGCTCTGGCAGTTCCAGATGGGGGAAGGCCGGCGGCATCGAGGCTGTGGGGGACACAGGAGTCAGGCTGGACAGCCCATCGGTTAGCGTGTCCACACCAACATCCAGCTCTGTGTAGTAGAAGTCCTCCTCGCCATCACTCTGCTCTGCTTCCGCATGTCTGCTGCTAGTGACAGGGAGTGCAGATGAAGCACCAGCTTGGCCTGGCGCCCCCCCTCCCCCGGTCCCAGCCTCCAGCACCACCGCACCCCAGGTGCACCAGGCGGATGTGTCTCTGCATCCCGGACGCTGTGCTCAGCACCTTGCCGCAGCTCTTCCACAGGCACTGGAACATGACCTGGACCGAGCTCTGGGGGGACAGGGGCCCGTGGTCAGCAGCAACTGCCCTTCCTCACCTCACCCTGCAGGGTTCCACCAGGCTCACCTTCCTCTTCCTCAGGGTGGGCTCCCCAAAAAGGAAGTGGGCTGTCTCCGGAGGCAATGGAGGCGATGGGGTGGATGGAGAGGACTGGTCACTGGCCAGGTCCCAGCCCCAGTCTCCACTGTTACTGCTGCTGCTGTAGCTGCCTGGTGGCCGTGGCAGACCCTCCTTCCAGGCATCCAGGCCGGGCTCTGCAGGAACATACCATCCTGAGGACTTCACCTTGCTGTTGCCTGCTGTCCTCTGTCATACGTAATTCTGAGCTGCCACCTGTTCTGTGGGCTTGGTGGGCAGAAAGCCTCTTGGAGAGGAGGGCCCGGCTAAGGAGGAACTGGCCATGGGGTGTTAGGGAGAAGTCAGCTGACACAGGAAGGGGTGGGAGGTGCTTGGCACAACCAGGAAGCAGCATGGCTGGAAAAGTGTCCTTGAAGTGGAGGTGGACAGTTCAAGGCCTGGGGCACTGCTGTGGGAGGTCCTGAGTGGCTGACACTCGCTCCACAAAGAGGTCTCAACAACAGGTATTTTTGGAAGGTGGCATAGCAGCTTTGGGGCTCCACTTGCCTGGGAGAGCTGCTGCGTGGCTGCTGGGCCCTGGGGTACAGCAGTCCTGGGCCCTGCCCCTACCTGAGCACAGACTTCTGAGTCTCACCTGGGCTGAAGGCTGCAGCCGGGGTCTCTAGACAGAGGGGGCTGGTGGATAGGCTTGTAAGGGCTGCGGCAGCCATGACCTCGTCCAGCCGGGCTTTTCCTGGGGGGGCTCTGGAGGAGACGGGGGGCAGGGCCCAACAAGTGCTCTAGGCCCCTCCCTTGGGCCAGTGTACTTGTGCAGGCCTGGGCAGCGAGCAAACACCAAGCTGCCTCACTCCTGGCTGGGCAGGAGGCCTGGCTCCACCCCCAGCTCAGGTTGCACAGTGAAAATCGCCAGGAACACGGCCCAGCCTGCCGGGGGCCTGCGTTCTCTATAGCTTGGGCTTTGTTCCACTGTGGCTCCTTCCGACCCTGGTGCTGGGCAGAGGAGGTCTGAGGCCTCACTGGTGGGGCCCCGGTGAGCCCCCACCACCGTACACTGTATTGACCAAGGTTGTGCAACAGCAACTGTGGGCCTAACGCCAGGCCTAAGAGGGTGGGAGCGGCCAGCAGTCGCAACAGCCAGAGGAGGACCTGGCTCCAAGCACAGACGGGTCCTCAGGCTTTAGTGGGCCAGGACCGAGCCCGCCCCTGCGGTGCAGCCAGCCAGAAGTGTCCAGCACCGCAGGGTTGGGAAAGTGGCAGCAGGCGCTCCAAGGATTCCTGGACAGTCAGCCCAGGCGGACTGTGAAGTCTTTTCTGCAGAGAAACTGACAGGAATCCGGGTACAATTCTGTGCTGCTCCTAAACACACAGATCATTTCTGCTCAACTCCATTAGGGCTGGAGCAACCGGAGACGGAAACCTCGTTCCGGACCCTGACCTGCCCTCGGAAGGGTTGGGAAGGCAGAAACCTGCGCCCCACCCACTGCCCTTGCACACGCCGACGCACGCGTGCACACACCCATGCACGTGTGTACACACCCCTCTAGTCCCGGGCCACTAGCACCTGGCTCACCTCTGCGCTGGCACGGGGATTTGCGCCGAAGGCGTCTGCCGCCCCGCCGCCCAAGTCCCCGGAGTCCCTAGGTTCGAGGCCTGCGGCTCCTGGGGCAGCGCGAACTCCAAGCCCGCAAAGCCGCTGCCCACGGAAGGGCCCTGCGGAGGCCGGAGACTCAGTGGAGAACGCTGCCCGGGCCCCTAGGTCCTGGTCGTGGTTCCGCCCGAGCCCGCCCCCCACACCCCCGAGGGCGGACGCCAGGCCCCGCCCCCGGCCCCGCCCCCAGCCTGGCGGCGGCGGCGGGAATCCTCCCCCGGCTACCCGGCTCTGCCAGGCCACAGCCAGACTCGCACGGGTCGACACGGCCGCCCCCCACTGCCACGCCCTCAGGGCCCAAAGTTTGCACAGCCCCGACGCCATCTTTGCTGCGAAGGAAACTTTGTCGGCACTCCCGCCCACCGGTACCTGCGGGGGCGCGGGCACCGGCACCGGCCCGGCGCGCTGGCACGGGCCCTCCGCGCCCAGCCACCGCGCCTCGGCCCTCGGCGCACGGGGGTCTGAGGTGGCCACGGCCGCAGAGTCCCGACCGGCGGCGTGGGGCGGAGGGCGCGCGCAGGCCTGACCCGGCGCAGGGGGACGCTCAGACTTCATGGCCGGCCGGCCGGCCCCGAGGCTGCAGCGGTGAGGGCGTACTCTCAGGTCGTGGCCCCGGGCCGGGCCGGGCTGGCGGGGCCGCCGACCCCCGCCCTAGATCCCGCCGCCGCCGCGCCCGCTGCCCGCCGGCCACGCCTCCTGCCCCGGCCCGCCCGGCGCGCGCGCCCATTGGCCGGCGCGTGGCATCAACACTGAGCGGCTCGCCGCGCTCCCGCTGGCCAGCGCCCCGGCCCCGCCCCGCCGTGCGGTCGCGCTCCAGCGCGGGCCTGTGGAGGGCCGGCCGCTACCGGCCGGCTCGCCGTCAGGGAGGGCCGGCTTCCCCATGGCTGTGCTCTTGGAGCTGCCGGAGCCAGGAAGGGGCCGAGGCTGCTTGGCGGGGCTCCCAGAAGCATGTTACTCTTTAACGCACGGCGGCCCGCTGCTTTCCGGTTATGTAACCTTCAGGGCTGATGGAAGGGCCGTCCTGTGGAGCTCGGGTCCAAGTCCCTTCCCAGGCAGTCCTACCAGCCGGCCGCATTGCCGAGGGCCCCCAGGCCTGGAAACTAGCGCCGCAAAGGGTTGCTCTCCCTCTCCACCTCGGTCTTCTGCAATCAACAGCATTGGCTTCAAGTGCCGGGCAGTTAAGGCCACAGCCCACCCTCCAAAGATCAGAAGGTTATCTCTAGTCATCCAGAAAATCCCCACCCAACCTTCCCAGTTTTCAAAGGCGGGCTTTGAGGTACGCATGTCCGACTTCCAGGGCTTGGATTTATTAGGGCACAGGATTGGGAGAGGGAAGGCCACGCAGAGGCAGAACACAGTGCAAGTAGGCAGGCCCCAATCAGCTTGCGGCTGAAGGCTGAAGTTGGAGGAAGGAATCCAGGTGCTGAGTGCTCAGGACAGGGGTCTCCAAACCCTCCCTAGGGGTCTTGGTGCTCTAGAATGTTCTCTTATGCTAAGAGGCAGAACGGGGGGCTCTGGACTGCCAGGGGTGCCCACCTCCCGGATGCTCTCGTACACATTTTCCAGGGGGCTGCTGCCCGTGCCCAGGCCCCTGAGCGGGAGGGGCTCATAGGCCAAGTCTCTCTCCAGGGCCAGAATCACACCTGTACCCTTGCAATCTGGATGGTCCGTGGTGGGTCCCAAGTCCTTGATTTTAGGCTTGCAGACCCTGGAGTACAGGGTGTCTGCCTGGAGAGAGGGAGCAGACCCAAGGTGGAGTCCTCACCATACACTTTGCCAAGGGCCTGCCCAGCCCCCCTGTCACAGCCAACCCAGGCCCACTTTACCTGCACAGATGGCATCACCTTAGCCTTCCCTTGCTGCAGTTCTTGGGGATCTGGATCTGTCCCTTTGAGCTTCTGGATGGAGGCATACTCAGCCAATATAGGTCTGGCCCTAGGTCCTGGCCTGTCACAGCCAGTGGTCAGCCGTGTTCCTGCCCATACCACAGGGCTGGCAGCTAGGCTAGTTCTGGGGATGGCAGGCAGCCCCACATTGGAATAAGTGGCCCCAGGACCAGTGGACAGTGGGATGGCAGTGGCAGAAGAGGCCCCAGGCTGCTGAGGTGGGAAGACAGATGGGGCTGCCTGTGGCCTGGTGCTGTTCCTGGAAACTTCTAGCCAGTGTGAATGCAGGAGATCCATGCTGGCAGGCCGCAGGGCTACAGGTAAGGGCAGGCCAGAAGTCACTAGGGGTGGACAGCAGGTGTGACCCCAAGCTGCAAGCAGCCTCTCCCCCTATGTCCTGGTAGGCACCTCACCTTTGCTGACACGGGTACCTCGGTGCAGCTCATGTAGCCTGGTGTCGGATGTGCTGAGGGAGCAGAGGTGGGTCTGTCTCAGCAGTGCCTGGGAGCAAGGAAGGCTGATAGTCCCTTGCTGGTCCCACCCGAGCCCCAAGGACAAGCAGGCACTCACCGCTTCTGCCAGCATCACAGTGTCCTGTAGTTTTGCCTGGTGGCTTTGCACCTGCTTCCTGGGGGCAAGAATATCATCAGGCCAAGGGGCAGAGGTAGAGGTAGGGGTAGCCAGCCGCTGGTCCATGCCTAGCATGGAAGGTGTATGTGGAGGTATGCTTCTGACATGGACCTGCCTCTAGTAACTTCTGGCTTGGCCACACAGGGTGAGGGCCCAGAAAGAACGCAGGCAAGATGGACATACCTGTGGCAGGCTGTGCACAATGCCCACAGCCAAAGGAGCAGGGAGAAACACCCTAGGACCCAGAGGGCTGGCAGGGACACAGGCACTGGTGGCCCCATCCTGTGAAGCAGGGCTCTGGGGGCAGAAGAGAGGGGCATGGGGTGGGTGGTGGTTGGGAGATCAGGATGCTGCACTTGTATAGCTCACCCCTGCCCCCGGGACGTCTCCCCTGGCTCTGACTCAGCACACCGGAAAACCCCAGGCCTTGCAGCCCTGCCCTTGCAGAGGGGCGCCTACCTTCCTGCCTGTGGCCAAGTGCCTGAAGTTCTGCATGCCCCTACACAGTGAGACAGCAGCTATGGAGATGGAGGGAGTATGGCCAGGGCAGCTGTGACCTCACTGAGGCTCTGGCCACTGCACCCTAAACCCAAGGTCTGGGGAAGACCTTGCGGTTCCCAGGCCTGTGAGCCATGGCCCACAAAGCTCATTTATAGCCCTCTACCCAGGTGTGGTCCCCTTATTTACAATGGTTCCCCTAAGCCACTGACTACAAAGCCTGGTCCCAAGAAGCTGGGGTGGAGGGATCAGCAAGCAGGACATGCATGCCCCCAGTCCTCCCTGCCTTTGCAAAGGATCTACACTCTTCCTAGGGCCAGTCTTAGCAGGGCTGAGAATTGGGGCCCACCTAAAGTCTGCAGGCGTTAAAGAGAGGGGGATGGTCTCCGGAGGTCAGGGTGAGTCTGTACAGACTGGAGGAGTAGGTTCCTTCCCTGAAGGTAGGGGGAAGACAACTAACCTGGACACAGCCAGGTCACAGTGTCCTCAAAGGCCCCAGGAGTGCCAAGGGGCTTGCGAACCTACCCCTACTGGGGGACAGAGCAGAAACTTACCAAGGCCACAGCACAGCTCCTCCTTGGCACTGTCTGGGGCAGCCAGGAAGGTCTCTGTGGGTCCTCAGTGAGCTCCTCACCTCACTTCCTGCCGTCTCAGCACCTTCCACCAGCCACGCAACCCTCAGTCGCAGCTGCTTCTGCTGCAGCCACCACTCAGCCCCATCTACTTGCTACGGCCCCACCCAAGATGTAGTTGTGACTCACTGTGAGCCACGAGCCACTTTCTGAAAGCCTAACTCACATCCTCTCTCTGTCGTGGATGGGGAGACAGGGACAAGAAGGTAGACAGCAGGTCAAGTGGATGCCCAGCAGCCACCAAGCACTGGCACTGAAGCCCCAACCTCAAACCTGCCTCATCAACTCCGCTGTCCAAGGGCCCATCTCAATCCTCCAGCTGGGCACCATGAGGGCGCTGTGGGCTCCTCCCTGCCTAAGGCAGAAGAGGGGAGGGAGAATGCTGCTTTCCTGGACCCTGGGATCCTGGGCAGGAGCAGTGGCCTTCCTTGGGCCCCTCCAGCCCAGCCTGTCTGTGACCATGACCCCGTGTAGACCCCTTTCTCCCCAGAGACCCTGCAGCCAGCTGAGTCTCCACTGAGTGACACAGTAATAAAATCACTTTAATGTCCTTGGTAGGACGATGCCCCAAGACACAGGCAGGTGGGCAGGTAGGTGTCTAGAAGTGATCCTACTGCCCATCTGTCTTGGCACAGCAGTGTCCAACTGCTTCAGGTTAGCAAGGCTGACGGGGGGCAGTCTGAGAGTGGCCTGGTGTCCTTCTTTAGGGCTGTCGGGATGATGGCTGGTCTTCTTGCTGAGACAGCCAAAACTCTGTCCATGGGGTGTGTAAGGCCTCTAGAATTCTGTCATCTTCCTGTGGGTGTCTGCCTTCTGCTGCTCCTGCTGCAAGCCTGCCTCCTGAGCCCGGAGCTGCCCCAGCTGTCGCTGGGCTCCCGCCAACTTCTCCTCCAGTTGGGCTGCTGCCACACTGTGCCTAGGGAGGGCCTGCCAGTGAGCGTGGCTACCAGGAGCCCCAGCTGCTGCTGCCACTGCCTGTCCTCCAGATCCAGACCTCCTCAGACTTAGCCGCCACTCTAGGGTCAGGTGACTTCCCACACGTGTCCTCAGGCATGGCTACCCCAGGCCTTGGGCCCCCACACATACCGGCCAGCATTCCGAGTAAGGGCCTCCTGGATGCCTCGGATGTCCCGCTGGGTCCGCTCAATTTTCTCCTCGGTCTGGAAGAGCCGCAGGCTCAGGGCCTGCTTGGCACTCTTGCTGGCATGGTACATGTCCTTGCTTTTCCTCCCTCCGGGGGGATCCACCCCAGCCTCCAGAGTCCCAGGAGCCTGGCTCTGCAGCTTTTCATTCAAGAAGTCAAATACATTCCGAGGGGGTGGGCGGCTCCCAGGCCTACCCTTCCTCCTCCGGCACCTTGGGGGCTTGCTGGCACCAGCCTGCCCCTCCTTGGTCCTTTTCTGCAGTATCTCTGCACATTGGTCTAGTGACTTTCCACGAGGTAACACCACAGCACTGATGGGCTCCACCCGGCCTTCTGCATGTCGGCCCAGACCTGGGGAAGATGCAGGGCAGATGCTGCTGCTGCAGGACCCCAGACTGCCCTGCAGTGCCACTCCCCTCCCTGCAGCACATACACACCTTTGCCAAACTCATAGCCCATCCTGGCGAGGAGTCTAGAGCCAATGCCACGTGTGTGTACCTCCCAGCCGGCGAAGGCGGAGCTGCAGGTGCCGGTATCCACAGTGCCTGATTCCACTACTGCATGAGACAAAGGGTGGTGCTCCACCAAGCCAGAGGACACTGAATGGCACCCTGGTCAATGTTGTCCAAGTGGCTCTGGGGCAGGGCCCTGACCCTCTACACCTCTGGTCCCCTGCCAAATCTCCCAGGCCTGCTCCCAGCAGTGCCAGGTGGCAAGTGAGCTGCACTGTGGCTTCGTAACTGTCACCAGGGGCACAAGGTTCAGAAACCACCAGTTCATATCTAGACCTAGGGACACCTCCCTGTCTTTGCCCTAACCAAACCCTCAGAAGGTCTGGACACTGCCCACTAGTTTCCCTCCTGGTATCTCTAGCCCGGCTGTCTGGACACACTTTAAATTTGCCAAGATCTGTTCTGCCCTGACTCACCTGGTACCCAGGCTCTAGGTCTGGGAATCCATTTGAAGGAACCACCTCTTCCTGCACAGCACACACACCCAGCTGTCTGGTCGCTTCCTGTGTGATCTTGGCAGCTCTGTCACTAGCAGCCCCCATCCCCTGTAGTGTGGCAACTAACCCACACCGGGGAGCTCGTGATTGCTGCAGGCGCTCCCCCAGAGGCAGATCTCTTACCCTGTCCTGTCATGCCCTCCCGGTTCCCCTGCCCTTCTGGCTTCTAGGCATCCAGCTGCTGTCATACCTCTGGCATAGCTGGGGACACCCAGATCGCCACTGTCTGAGTCAGAGGACTCTTCAGCCTCTGTACGAAGTGGGGGCAAAATGCTGTCTCCCTCCACCACAGCCTCTTTCAGCAGCAGTGAGTCAAATTTGACTGTGTAGTAGCCATTGTCCACATCTGCAGAAGACAAAGACTGCAGTCAGCAGCCTCAATGGGTAGGGTCACCAGTCAGGAGCTCCATGGGAAGTGGGGAGCGAGGTGAAGCCAGGGTGGAGGTTACAGGCACTTGGATCTAGACAGGGTCCCACCGACCAACCCAGAGGTGGCGGGAGTGCAAAGCGAGGCTTTCCAGGAAGGGCCCGCTTCAGTAGAGCCCCCTCAGTGAGTTCCCTGTGGCCAACCTCACCAGTGATTCGTGCTGGGTGCCAGAGGCCATCTTGGTGTTTTGCTAGACATGCAGAGCCGGCCTGCAGCAGGCTCAGGTCTGGGTCCTGGAAGGGGCGCAACTCATCGACAGAGACCACCTGTCCGTGGGAGAACCTGCAGAGGGGGCCACAGGAGACAGCACTCAGACATGGCCACAGGGGTAAGCAAAGGCAGGAGCCAAGGCCTCTGCCAGGCTGCTTCCCGGAGGAAAGCAACAGACAGGAAGACAGACATGCAAATACATACCCACCCTGCCCCTCACACATGTGTACATGCATCCTATGTACTCTCTCACACGCATACATATATACGTACATGTGCTTTCACAGATACATACCTACTTTCTGTACTTACATGTCCTTCTCTCACATGTACATGTATGTGCGCACTTTCATAGGCAAATACATATACATACAAGTTCATACATAATTGCACATATACGCACATTCACACACATATATTCTTACATGGATGCATTCACTCACACACAGGTACATATGAATATATAAGTTATGAACACATGCACACGTAACACACTACATACATGTATACACACATGCATGTATTCTCACACTCAAATTCTCTCAGCAGATTCCTCATGTTGCTACCCAGCTTTCTAGGCTGGGGTGACAATGAGGCAGACAGCCTTGTGGTTACGGCACCCCAATGCCTCACCCAGAAATTAAGCTTCAGACATCAATAGTTATTGAAGGCAGATGTGTTAGGGGATGGGTATGTGTGCATCTGTGCACCAAATCTTCCCCAAACTAACAGGAACACAGCAGTGGTGCTGTGACTTCAAATGTAAGCGCACCAATAAAATTAAAACCAAAACTAAGAGAGAATGAAGAGGAAATGTGGGGCCAGACACAGGACAGCGACCGTGAATTCTGCCAAACAAAGACGTGAAAAAACTAACCACCGACTATTACATGCCACCATTTCAGACAGAAAACTATTTTAATCCCTGAAGAGCAGTCAGGACTGGTGCTTGCTATATGGCAGGGCCAGGGATATCTTCTGGGCAGGAACCAGTGGGTGGAGAGAGGAGGCACAGAAACAGTGTCAGTGACCTCCGGCAGGCTGCCCTCAGCCAGGATGCTGGGCAGTCCCTTCTCACCAGCCACCACCCTTAGGCACACAGGACACGCCAGTGACCAGGTGCCACCAGGAGCTTTAAGACTGCTCTTGAAGAACTTACTTTAAACTGTGGGTAAAAAGTCCCACACAGCTGAGGACTAAAAGAATGTGTTCCAGAAGGAGGCAATGGTACTGCACACCTAAAACCCCAGTGCTTGGTTGGTAAGGCTGAGGCAGACGACCTGCACATATGAGCCCAGCCTGGACAATTTAGTGACTCAGTGAGACCCTTTCTCAAATAAGGTAGATAGATAGGTAGATGATAGGCAGGCAGGTAGGCTAAATAAAGGAGGCCTGATACAGAGGTATGATTAGATTCCGCCTACACACACACGCGCGCGCGCGCACACGCACACGCACACGCACACACACACGCCCCAATTAATCAAAGCTTTCCAGAAGGACCTTCAGCAATACTGGAAACCTTAACATCTGACATTGGTCAAGTGTCTCTTATGTGAAATGTCTCTTATCTGATTGTATTTTGTGTGTATGTGTGTGCTGCTGGGGATTAAATTTAGGAAGCATGAGGCTATAGCCTCAGCTCTTCTGATTTATTTTGAGATAGGGTCTCATTAGGTTGCCCCATCTAGCTTGGGGTAATTTTAGATGAGATTGGGTGTTTCAGGGTAGTATAGCCATAGACTAGCTTGGGGTAATTTTATACATTTTTAGTAGGACTGTGTTTCAACCGCACCCTGTCACACGGGGTTGTGTACAGAGATTTCCACATGTGGTGCCATGTTAATACTTAAAAGCTTTGTATTTTTGTATTTTTTTGTCTTTTTGAGACAGGGTCTTGCTATGCAGTTCACGCTGACCTTGAGTTCACTTTGTAGCCCAGGCTGGTCTTAAACTTGCAATGGTCCTCCTGCCTTAGTTTCAGTGCTGGGATTAGAGGCATGCGCCACACCTAGCTTGGGGGGGGGTGTGTGTGTGCTGGGATTAGAGGCATGCGCCACACCTAGCTTGGGGTGTGTGTGTGTGTGTGTGTGTGTGTGTGTGTGTGTGTGTGTTTTGTTTTGAGGCAGGTTCTCACTAGGTAGTGTAGGGTGGCCTTGAATTCACTTATGTAGCCCAGGTTGGCCCCTACCTCATGGCAATCTTTCTGCTTCAGTCTCCCAAGTGCTGGGATTACAGCTCTGTGCCATCACGCCCAGCCAAACTTTTTGGATTTTGAAGCAGCAAAAAGTAGATATGGGGTCGGGGACCAAACCCAGGGCCTGCTAGCTGAAAGTGGGAAACTTGGTAAAAACTACTGGGAAAAATGGACAGCTCATCACTGGGATTGTGATCCCAGTTGGAGTGAGCACTGTGCCAGGTGTGTAATGAGGAGATCCCCAAATGTCAGAGCCATAGCAGGCCCTACTTTCAGCACCCTGGGTTTGTGGGGAACTCAAGATCCCACCCAGGGGAAGCAAAATCGAAGTGCAAGGAGGGAGGTGGCCAGTGTGCTCTCTGACCTGGAGGGGGCTGGCTGAGCATGGGTGCCTTTTTGGCTAGAAGTATTTAAGCGTAACCTCTGCCTAAGTCACTTACCATTAGACTGCAAGACAGTTAACCTGCCATTACACTGCAAGACAGAAGTAACCTTTAAGAAGGCAGGATATATCTTTTTTTTGGTACCAGGAATCAAACTCATGACCTCAGGCTTGCCAGCCAACCACTTATGCTGCTGAGCCATATCCCTGGCCCAGGAAGGCAGGATAAAATATAAAACAAAATTTAAAATATGAGCAGAGCTATCAAGAGGCTGCACACTATGGGGGAGACCAATTTTGTCCAGCAAACTTCTCCAAACAACTCAGAAAAACAATTCAGAATCCAGGTAAACAATACATCATCTGCTTTCTGTGCTCCACTCTTCTGAGAAGTTACCTGGATTTTCTGCACAAAAGTTCTGAGACTGGGAAACAGGAAGATGAGCTATATTTAAAAGACAAAACAAAACGAAAACAGCGGACAGAATCTGAGGAGGCCAACACGTCGGTCGAGTTTAGCAAAGACTTCAAAGAAGATACTGTTAAGTGTGTTCAAAGAATTAAATGAAAAAATAATGGTTCAAGAAATAGGGACTGTTGCTGGGGATGTAGCTCAGCAGCACAGTGCCTGCCTGGTAAGCACAAGGCTCTGAGTTTGACTACTGATACCAAAAAAAGAAAAGCAAAACAAGAAAAAGGAAAAAGAAATAGGGACTGTTAAAAAAGAAATGGAAATTTAAAAAGAGGCATCAAATGGAACTTCTAGAGTTGACAAATACCATCGCTGAGAGGACAAATTCACTAGGTGCAGAGAGAGGGATGACTGAGTGGGGTGCTCGCAGGATTCTGGGGCAGCAAAGGCACTCTGCGCGATGCCATCACGGTAGACCCTGCTACTGCGCACTTGTCCAAACTCACAGAACATGGAACCCTTCTGGAAGTCAGGAAAGAACAACTTCAGAAATGATAAAAATATGGGTGACACAAAAGACATGTATAAACCAGCCACAGTGGGCACCCTGTTAACCCTGGAACTTAGGAGGCCGGGGCAGGAAGCTGCAAATCCAAGGCTACCCTAGACCACACAGGCCAGGTACAAGGCCATGCTCAACTGCTAAGTCAGACCCTGCCTCAGACACCCAACTGAACAGAAACAAACCAAACCATAAAAACATGTATGCTTTTTCTCTTTTAATTTTTTCCTTTGGTGGTACTGGGGACTAAACCCAGGGCTTTCATACTGATACATCACCAGACCTTTTAAAATTTTTTATTTTATTTTATTTTATTTTTGTCTTTTTGAGAGATGGTCTTGCTACACAGTTCAGGCTGGCCTTGAGCTCACTTTATAGTCCAGGCTGGCCTCAAACTCACAACAATCTTCTTGCCTCAGCCTCCCGAGTGCTGGGATTACAAGCCTGCGCTACCACGCCCGGCTTTAAAATTTTTTATTTTAATACAGAGTCTCGCTTAGTCTCTAAGTTGCCCATCCTACTCTCGAACTTCCAATCCTTTTGCTTCAGCCTCCCAGAGTTCTGGGATTATAGTCACGCACTACTACACCTGGCTTTTGATTTCTTAAAAAAGTGTCTTAAGTAAGGAAAGCTGGGTCATGCCGACAGTCTAGTTACTAGAGAAGCTTTTTTTCTTTGGCGGTACTGGGGATTGAGCTCAGGACCCTGCGCTTGCTAGGCAGGCGCGTTTTCCACTGAGCTATATCCCTAGCCCCTTACTAGAGAAGCTGAGGCATGAGGATCATTTGAGCCCAGGATTTTGGGGCCAACCTGGGCAACACAGCAAGTCTGTCTGTTCTTCTCTCTCTTTCTCTTTTTTTTTGTGCTGGGATTAGAACCCAGGGTCTTACACATGTTAGATAAGGACTCCACTGCTTAACTATATCTTCAGCCCTTCTCTTTAAAATAAAAATAAAATGTGAGATAGGGTCTTGGTAAACTAGCCTCTAATGTGTGATCTTCCTGCCTTGGCCTCCCAAGTAGCTGGGATTACAGACATATGCCACCACATCTTGTGAGATCTTCTCTTCGAAAATACAAAAAGAGATTTAAATCAATAATTACAACACTCAATAGTCTAATTTATAACATACATAGATCTAATATTTATGACAAAGGCACATGGAAAGGGGGAATAGAAAATTTGCTATGTTTTCCCCAATTAAGTCATTACTAACTTAAAGTACACTGAGTTATGTTAAAGATGCATATTGCAATCCCTAGGGTGCTTACTAAAAACAAACAAAAATGTATACCTAAAAAAAATCAACAGCAGAGACAGATGTCACTAGAATGACAGACAGGCAGCTCCTAGGATCTTCTCTCCACTGTAACAACAATCAAGCTATCAAAAACTATCAGAAGCTACGTTTTTATAACAGCTATGAGCTCACAAGGCTCTAGGGGTATATCTAGGTAAATCATAACAAATAGTACTTGAAAAAACCCTGCTGGCTGAGGCAGGAAGATTGCTGCAAGCTTGAGGCCAGCCTGAGCTACACACTTCAAAGCCAGCCTGTCCTATGTAGAGAGACCCTGTCTCAAAGAAGACAAAACCACCACAGCATTCAGCAATGATGAACTGAAGGGAAGCAGAACAATGTACTGTGTCAAATGTAACCAAACAGAGCATGTCAGTACAGAGATGCACACTGCCACCCTCTGCAGGGGCACACATGTTACCCTAGCTACATGGGGGCCTGAGGCAAGAAGTCTTCAGGCTCAGGGCCAGGCTAAATCTCAGCCAGACTTAGCCTCAAAGTAAAACAGACATATAGACGAGAGCTCAGAATGTAACTCAGTGGTAGAGTGCTTGCCTTAGCATGTGCAAGAATCTACCCCGAGTGCCCAGTATTGCAAAACAAAATTTTAATAGCTAATTTCTCATGAGAAATTACTGAGAGCAGGATGCAGTGGGAACAGGGAAATAAACCAAGCAAAGCCATGCTAACCAGGGCTTTCTCCTATGTTCTACGAAAGAAGCTGAAAGTCATTCTAGCTTTGGACAGCGATGTCTGTCTAGTGAATACCTGAGTTTCAAGAGGGGATACTTTATGAGCTCACTGGGTCTCTTCCTTTTGCATTAAGCTGCCGAGACCCAGTTGTCTCTCTCTAGGTTCTAAGACAAGCCAAGGGAAACCGTATGAACCATGCCCTGAAGATTCTACTAGGATGCATCCTTGATGCTGCCGATTTAAAAAAGGAACAGCTTACCAACTACTGCAATATGGTTTGGGTTCAATATGAACCAGGAAGCGTCAAGAGCTAGGCGCCGGATGGCAGCTTGAATTAGGAGAATATTTTACAGTTAAACTGTTTCTGCTTAAAACACAGAAGATGGGATGAAATCCCTTATGTCCAGGCTTTTGTGACCCTTTATCTCAGGAAAAGTCCAGAAACTGTGATATTTAAAGTAGCCCCCAAAGAAGGGAGAGATGTCTTTGATGATCCTGTGCTCAGATTCCCATCTATCTCTCAAGGGGAAATGCGTCTCTCCCACCTATTTAATGAAGAAACTTCAGACGGAGCCCTAGACACCTGTGACCCAATTGCTGGATATGGCCTTGTGTTCAATGGTTGGCTTCTGGAGGAGGGTCAAAAGAGAAAAGCTAGAATTATTTCTGTTGCATTTTGGGAATGCTCTAAAGTCACCCAAATTATCTAAGGGAAAACCTAAGGATGATTGAGTGCATGAAGACTGGACACTTGGTACAGGACTACACCCAGCCACTACATGGGCCTTGTTTCAAGTGTGAGGCAGCCAATGTGCCTGACTTGTGGTACTGGGGGGTTGACTGTCCCTGCTCCCAGAGAGGGGCTGGGCCAGCCAAAACCCTGTTTCCTGCTCTGAAGAGGCCCAAGGGGACCTACAATGCCCCATCCATGGGCATCACTATTTCCTGTGAGGAACCCTGGCTAATGGTGGACATCATGGGTGAACCAATTCAATTATTTCACACTGTTTTGACTTACTTCTTTAGAAAATCCTCTAGATTGATAGCCATAGTTGGGGTCAGGGAAATCCTAGTTGTACATTCTTTACTTCTGCTCTGATGTGTCACTTTGAAGGCCAAATGTTTAACCATGAGTTTCTAATTGTCCTGTAGTCATCCTACTCCCTCGCTAGGAAGAGATTCACTAGAAGAATGGGCAATTCTCAAATTCCAACAAAGGCCAAAACAGATTTTACCTTTTGAGACTATGCCAGCTCTCTCTAGCTAACAGGTGGATCTTGCTGCATGGTATAATAAAATACCTGACTTAAAAAAACCCTTTTTCCTCTATATAAAAGAAAAGAGAGGAATCATTTTGTGTGGCTTGACCCAAGACTAGCATAAGAACTCTGCCCAGTGGTACACTTCTCAAAAAGTTAAGACTGAGTGACTGACAAATGGCCATCCTTCCTGAGGGCAAGAGTAGCTACAGGTATGCTAACAGAAGAAGAGTTTAGGACAGAAACTACAAGTTTTGATTCCCCATCAGGTCAGAGCCATTCTCTGTTTTTCTTTTGAGACAGAGTCTCACTGTATAGTCCAGACTGGCTGTGAACTTGCTATGCAGACCAGGCTGGCTTTGAATTCATGGTGATCCCTCTGCCTCAGCCTCCTGAATACTGGGATTATAGGTGTGTACCATGACTGGTAGGTCAGAGCAATCCTTGAGGCCAAAAATTTCTTGGGAGTGACAGGGGAATGGTTTACTAAGTATCAGGCCATGCTCTTAGACACCCCTAAAGTTATTATAAAAACTTGCACTACTCTTAATCCTGCTTCTCTGATACCTACAGGCCCAGAAGCAAGCCATTCTTGTAAACAAATGACCTTCCAGACCTAGCAAGTAGGCAGCACATCAGTGACCTACCCCTCCAAGACCTTGAAGAGGTGTGGTTCACTGATGAAAGTAGCTTCATCCAAGAAGGACATCAAAGGCAGGTTATGCAGCTGTCACTTCACAACAGGTCATTAAGGCCTGCTTTGCCTAGGGATGTCAGCTCAAAAAGGAGACTTCACAGCTCTTACTTGGGCGTTGATGTTAGAAGGAAGTGGGGGCCGGGTATAGCTCAGTGGCACAGTGCCTGGATGGCAAGTGCAAAGTCCTGGGTTTGATTCCCAGCACCCAAAACAAACAAACAAAAAAGAAAGAAAAAAGCAAGAAGCATTATATCTGCACAGACGCTAAATGTGCCCTTCTAGTGCTCCATGCCCATGCAGCAATCTGGAAAGGAGGAGCTTGTTGAATAAAAAGCAATCATCTATAAAGCATAAGTAGGGAATCCCACAACTCTTAGAGGCAGTTTATCTTCCTAAGCAGGTCACTGTCATTCATTGCAAGGGATTACAAAGAGAAAGGTCTAAAGTTTCCTTGGGAAACCAAAAGGCTGATAGGTAGGCAAGAAGGGGAGTGCTACAGCCCCTCAAGACCCTCACAGTATTCCTAGTCCCTGAGGAATCATTCTGGTCCTTCCTCAAGGGATGCAGAGACAAGCTGTAAAAACTCTACATGGGAAATGGGAAATGGCCTCTAGAATTTTCACAGGACTAAGAAAAAAACTATTCCTCAGAATCTCTGGAAGACCTGAGACTCCTCTTCAGAAAGCAAGACTCCGGTACCGCTCTGGGTGCAAGTAAGCAGACCCTAGCTCACTACAGCTTAAATCGGCACTTGTTCTGAGGTCCCCATTTTTAGTGAGCTCCTTTATGTAGGTAATCTAGCTACAGGTATGGCTCTCAGGCTCTTGATAACTTATCTAACCTCTCTCTTTGCCATACTTTGTCTTCACGAGAAGTGTGCAGATCTGACCTGCTCCTCATGTGTGGGTTCCACATCCTTAACATAATAGTAAAAGTTACTTCTTTTTCCCATCAAGTACATAGCTTAATAGTATTTCCTCATGTCTTCTGAAAGGATTTTTTTTCTTCAACCCAGACATGAGCCACAGCACCCAAGGTAACTGGAGAGCACATAATCCCCAGCAGGTAGGGCACCCAGCCCCTTCAGCCCCTCAAGCCAGAAGCTGTAGAAGACAGACTTCCACTCCCTCAGCACCCCATAGGGAATTATGGGGAGCATGGGTCTCTCAGGGGGGAATGAGACAGGAGATCAGGGTATGGCAAAACTTGCTGGGGAAGTAGATGTGCCCTGTTAATCACAAAATTCCAGGACACATACACAGAAGTTTCCACAGCTCTGCACATAGACTTCCTACGAGAACTCGAGCAGGTTTTTTGATAGGATGGCCTAGACCTGAAGTCAGCCTGAGGAGTGGGTGATACAAAAATGACCGTCCACACTGAGTTTTTGCCACTCTTTGCTCTTACTCCCATGCTGTAGGGTGTACTTCTTTTCCTACTTTTATGTGGCCCAAATTTGCTCTGCAGAGCCTGTTTCTTTTCCTACCTTTAATAAAACTATGCTATGGTTTAAAAAAATGACAGAGAAGCTAGGTGTGGTGGCACATACCTAAATGCCAGCATGCAGGAGTGGTGGATTGAGAGGGCAAGGCCAGCTGGGTTACAAAAAGAGTTCAGAGCCATCCTGAGCTGCTGAGGCTCCAGGTCTTCAGCGCCAGTGGCCCTCAGGTCTTTGTGTACAGCTCTTAGTGTTATAACCTTCAGTGGCTTTCAGCCACTTCAGCAGCTCTTTGGCAGCTGGGTCTTATAACCTCCTTGGCAGCTATCTGGAGCTCTTACAGCAGTTTCTGTTGTTGTTGTGGGGCTCTCCACAGGTCTCTGGGGGTCTCCGCCAAACCCACTGGTCTCTGCTATCACTGGTTAATTGCCTCAGCTGCTCTCCAGTGGTTGTCACTCATCTCTGCTACAGGTCTCTGCCACTATTCAGGGCCAGTAGCCCCTAGTGTGCACAGCTCTATTTAAAGTGACCCACTCTACCCACACTACACCAATGATTTACAGGGCCTTCTTTTTTTTTTTTATAGGGCCTTCTGAGCCCAAGAGAAATAAATTTTCCCTGAGAAATAAATCATGAGCAGATTTACAGGACCACCAGAGTAAGACTTTATTGGGACCTGTGCTGACGTACAGATCAGTAGAGCAAAGAGAGCCCTGTTCCGCTAACCAGCGGAGTCTGAGGAAGCAATGCTTTCACAGAACAGCAGAAGGGAGTGAATCATTTCAGATTGGTAGGCGTTTCAAGCCTTGACAGGGTAGTGTGACTACAGGTTAAAATCAGCTGGGACGGATTGAAACCTCAAGCCTACTGCAGCAGAAGTCAGGCTGGAGCCATCTGAGATTAGTCCAAATTTTAGGTTGGTCCAAATTCAAGGTTTGGGACTGGTCCAAATTCAAGCCTGCTGCAGTCAAGAGAGATATCTGGAGTGGCTGCAGGCCTATTGTCCAGCCAGAGATCTACAGCACGCCCCCTAGCTGTCAGTGAGAAAAGGGAAGGCTCAGGCTGCGTTTGCTCTGTCTCAAGGGAAGTAGAGCGATACAGAAGCAGGGTTTTAGCCAGCAGGGCTTTTTCAGATTCTATTTATTATGGTTTATATGAGCTGTCCCTCCAGAGCCTCATACACTCACAAGTGGGTCTTTGGGGAGGTGATTGGGTCACGGGGCTGGCACTCATCCATGTGGATGAGTCCACTGGTGGGTTCATAACCAAATGTGATGTAGAAGGTGAAGCCTGGTTGAAGGATGTGGGTCACCAGGGTCCTTCTCTCTCCCTTTTCCCTGCTCTCTCTGCTTTCCAACACCATGTCACAAGCTGCTTCTCCTCTGCTATGTCCCTCTGCTGTGCCACCCTTCCTTGGAGCCCGTCCAAATATGGACTGAAACCCCTACAAACTGAGCCAAAATAAACCTCTCCTCCTTTAAATCATGGGTGTCAGGTGCAGTACTGTGTGCCAGCAACGAGAAAGCAAATAAGATACTACTGAAGCTAAATCAGTAGTGATTCAAGCTACAGTTTGAGATGTTAATCATATTTCCAACAGAATTATTAACAAAATAAGTGAAATACGCAGAAAAGGAAAATAGAAGGGAGTTAAAATGATATGCAAAAAAGTAATCATTAAGCCAATAGAAATTAGTAGTATAATTGCCTTAGCTATCTTGTGTGTTTATATATGTATTACCTTCTTTTCTTCTTTCCCTCATCCCAGTTTTCTTTCCTATTAAGCAGTTTAAAAAGAGTAATCATTAAAAAAGGTAGGAATACCAGCTAGTCAAAAGGCTGAGGCAAGAGGAGCACAATTTTGAGGCCAGCTTAGGCAACTTAACCAGACTCTATCTCAAAAAAACAAAAAAAAGGTCCGGGAGCTGGGCACGGTGGCACATGCCTGTAATCCTAGCACTTGGGAGGCTAAAGCAGGAGGATCCTCGCAAATTCTGAACCAGCCTGGGTTACAAAGTGAGCTCAAGGCCTACCTCAAAAAGACAAAAAACAAACAAACAAACAAAAAAGGTCTAGGGATGTGGCTCAATAGGATAGCACATAGGCCTCAGGTTCAATCCTCAGTACTATGGGGAAAAAAAACACAAAAAAACACCAAAATTAAGACATAGAAACCAAATGGTGAAATGGCAGAAATCCTTCTTAAACAGTGATTACATTAAATATAAGAGGCTTAATCTTTCTATGTAAAGGCAGATTATGGTCAGAAAATCTATTTTTTAAAAAGGCAAAGATGAGTTGGATGTGGTAGCAAATGCCTGTAATCCCAGCACTCAGGACGCCGAGGAAGGAGGATCTCTGTGAATTTGAGGCCAGCCTAGGGTACACAGTGAGTTCAAGGCCAGCCTGAACTACAAAGCCAAAATCTGTCTCAAAAGAGAAAAAAGAAAGGAAGAAAACAGACAAAGATTAGAAAAATGTGTTAGAAAACATAATCCATGCTGGGTATGATGGTGCACACTTACAATTCCGGCACTTGGGAGGCTGAAGCAGGAGAGTCAGTATGAGTTCAAGGCCGGTCTAGGCTATATACAGAATGAATTCAAAACCAGTTTGAACTATGTAGTAAAAGCCTGTCTCAAAAAAATCCAACCCACCGTAAACAACAACCCAAACCAAAACAAACAATGGCTGTATTAATGTCAGACAAAATAGATTAACTCAAGAACTATTATAAAAGACAAAGGATACCACATATTGATAAGAAGGTCAATCTATCAAGAAAATATAACAATTATAAACTTGTATGTACACCTAATAGAACTCGCAAAACATATGGAGCAAAAATGGAGAGAAATGAAGAACGAAACAGACAATTCTATAACAGAGACTTCAGTACCTTACTTTCAGGAATAGGTAAAACAACCAGATGGGAGAGACCAATAAGGAGATGGAGGGCCTGAGTATGAAATAAGTAAAAATACATATAATGATTCACCCAATAGTATCAGAATATATACTCTTCTCAAGTGCAAATGGAACATTCTCCAGGATATTCCTTATGTTAGGCCTCAAAACAAGGTCAATGAATTCTAAAGCACCAAAATCCTATGAAGTACCTTCTCCCACCACAATGGAATGAAATAAAAAATTAATAATTGAAGCAGATCTGGAAGTTATTATAACTGAAGAGACTAAGCATCTCAATGTAAAGTAACAAATGACTCAAAGAAGTCAGGAGAGTGGCTAGGGACGGGGCTCAGTGGCAGAGTGGCAGAGTGGTTGCTTGCTACAATGTGCAAAGCGCGAGGTTTGATCCCTGCATTGCAAAGAGCAAACAACAAACAACTTTTAAAAAAAAACCTACAAAATGTCTCTCAGAAGATTCAAAAATACTTTTTTTTTCTTTTGTCTTTTTGAGACAGGGTCTCTCTATGCAGTTCAGGTTGACCTTGAACTCACTTTGTAAACCAGGGTGGTCTCAAACTCACAAGGATCCTCTTGCCTCAGCCTCCCCAGTGTTGGAATTGCAGGCCTGCACCACCACGCCCTGCAAGCAACTACTTTGAAGATAACAATAAGCAATGTACTAACCATTGTTCCTCTCCTACAACCTTGTTTTGAAATTTTATACCATTTTTATTGTTTTTTCCTTTTATTTAAAACAAAACAAAAACAAAATCAAAACTTATTGGATACAGTGAAAGCAGTACCTGGACAAAAATATATAAAAATACCTACCCTAAAAAAGAAAAAGGATGTTAAATTCATATTTTAACTCCATGCTTTGAGGAATGAAAGAAAGGAGAACAAACTAGATCCATTTGTAGCAGAAGGCTCGGGAATGTTGGGGCAAGGCACTGACTTGGCTGCAGGCGGAGGCTTCCCTTCTTTTCAAACGTACACAGGAGAAATCTTAGACTGCATATCTTAAAAGATTATGGTAACTCAATGTCTGTCTCCAAAGTGTCATCTCCAGGTTGCATTTCACAAAACTGGGACTATTTTTAGGCAAAAACATTTTCTTTGTTTTTTTTTTTGCGGTACTGGGGATTGAACTCAGGACCCTGCGCTTGCTAGGCAGCGCTTATTCCACTGAGCTATATCCCCAGCTCCTGGGACTATTTTTAAATGGAGGAATTTTTTTTAAAAGTTGATTTTTCTTTGTGTTTCTCTAAATGTAAGTTAAAGAGTAAAAAGGCATGGCCTCAAACACGCTTTTGTGAGGAGGGAAAGTGAGCGAAGAGCTCAGTAGCAATCTGTACCTCTTTGTTCCTTCTGACTCAGGGGCTCCAGTGTTAATAACAAAAGCACTGAGAGTGGCCTGGAATATTAGGAAAAATATGGTTATGATTTATTAGGATAAAAAAAGAAGCACTAAATAATATTCCCTAATGAAAATTCTAACCGCTATTTCTAGTTATAAACCTAAAACCAAAAAAAAAGTACTGTAACTTAACATGAGTTGTCTATCTAAAAGTGCACTGTTTTGTAAATGTCAAATGCCACCAAATTTTATCTGACTTCTACAAACTTTGAAGCAAATATTCACCAATATAATCTACTTTTAATTTTTGGCCCTTGCTTGTTGAACATGGTTATAAATGAGGTTTAAGCATCAAGGACTTGCTAATGTCCTTGTCCTCTTCTCCAGATTATCAAGAGATGATGGTTCAGCAAACAATAAAACCCATCTTCCTGTGTGTCCTTCACACCAGTCTGAGTGAGACTTCTGATAGCTGGCTAGGCAGGGCCAGTGCTCTCCCCAGTAGTCATGAGAAGGCAGACCGATGGCCCCTCTGCATCCCTTGAGAATAAGGATGGAAGTTGGGAAGCAGTGAAGTAGGACAGAAGACATAAGGTGGAAAGGCACAGGGAATACCATAGTTTATAAGCTGTACTTTTAAGAAGTAAAATAGGCCATCTTTGCACTTGTAAAATGAGCCATTATCTTTCGTTTTTTTTTGTTTTTTTTTTTTTGGTGGTACTGGGGATCGAACTCAGGACCTTGCGCTTGCCAGGCAGGCACTTATCCCACTGAGCTATATCCCCAGCCCGAGCCACTGTCTTTCAACCTTGGTTATTCTTCTGTAAGTCAAGCGCAAACCTTCTTTAGATTCATAAATCCCACAGATTTCTAATGCCAAAAACATACAAATATTCCCAGCTATAGATTATCACATGCATCTCTCTTGAGGGCCTGCATTCTATTTATTTGAGTATGTATTTTTAAAAGTCTGCCTGATAAATCTCTTTATACCTTTTCTTTAAAGGGTGGCAGAAGAAGGAAGGAAACAATAGATTACATGGAAAGAGATGAAACTGAAAATAGATTGACAAAAACTGAACAGTGACAACAATGTGGTGGGTTAACAACTGGTGGTCAACTGAACCCAGCTGACCTAATTAGCATAGTGCTGGGTGTGCTGAGCCCATTTGAGGATTGTTGCCAACAAAATGAAAAGGCGAACTAGAGAGGAAGAATTGGGGACTGTCAGTTCTCCTGGAGCAGCTTGTCATGCTGGCTTTCTTGATATGAAACTTGGCTGTTCTTGTAGAAGGAGTAGTTTGGGAACTCACTGTCACTGAGGATGGCTGTGGTACTTTTGGGGGGAGCTCTGGTTCTTACTTTGAGCATTGGTTCCTGACTCCAGTGCAGATCCCTCTGCCTGTTAACACAGATCCTTTATCCCACTGGCAGAGAACTTCTAGCTTTCACCACTGACTTTTGGGCCTTTCCAGTGCAGATCCATTAAACAGGCCTGCAGGAGATATTGTCATGGGCTCCAGGTCTTCACGCCAGACATTGTCATGGGATCCAGGCATTCAACTGGATTCTTTGGGTATTCAGTGTGTGGAAAGATTTCCTGCACTCTTTTGAACTTGACTCTTTGGGTGACTACTATAAAATAATCCTATAAATTACGTGTCTTCCTGTATTAAAATGTTCCCCTTGCAAACCCCGACTACAACCAAGATGCACAAAACTGACAAACCTTGACCCCCCGCCCCTAGCTCCTTGTTGGGGCGGAGCCTGGAGGTCTGTGGGGTCGAGTCGCTTCCCAACTACACAAAAATCCAGAGTTAGGAAGGAGTGGATCTGTGACCCATTTGTGAACAAGCCAGGTAAATTGACTTTTTTATTCGAGAAAAGCATTGGCTGCTTGAGATCACAAATGATGGTGGTCTTATGAGGATCAAGAGAACAGAACAGAGGATACAGAAACAATCCCAAGCACATTCAACTATCTGATCTTTGACACAGGGTCCAAAAACATATACTGTAGGAAAGATAGCCGCTTTAATAAATGGTGCTGGGAAAACTAGCCACACACACGTAGAAGGTTAAAGGTAGCACCGTATCATTCACCACGTACATCAAAATTGATCAAAGATCTCAATACTAAAACAGAAACACTGGGCCGGGGATGTAATTCAATGGCACAGTGCCTGCCTGGCAACTACAAGACCATGAGTTCAATTCCCAGTACAAAAAAAACAAGAAATACTAAATATACTGTAAGATAGAGTAGGTTAAACTCTGGAAGACACAGGTGTAGGCCAAGACTTTATGAACAAAACCCTGACTGCATAGGAAATATTACAAAGAATCAACAACTGGGATCATATCAAATTAAAAAGTTTTTGTGCAGCAGGAGAAACCACCAACAGAGTGAAGAAACAACCCACAGAATGGGAAAAACTTTTTACCAATTACTCTTCAGACAAATAACACCTAGAATATATAAAGAACTCAAAAAAAAAAAAAATCAAACCCCCCCCCCAAATTTAAAGACCCAATCCAAAAATGGGCATCTGTTTTTTTTTTGTTTTTTGTTTTTTTTTTGCGGTACTGGGGATCAAACTCAGGACCCTGTGCTTGCTAGGCAAGCGCTTATTCCACTGAGCTATATCCCCAGCCCCTCAAAAATGGGCATCTGAAATGAACAGATGTTTCTCAGGTGAAGAAATACAAACAGCAAATAAATATATGAAAAAATGCTCTACATAACCGGTCATTCAAGAAATGCAAATTTGAACAACCCTGAGAATCCATCCTACTCCAGAAGAACGGCTGCCATGAAGAGATCAAGGAGCTCAAGGCCAGCCTGAACTGCACAGCAACACCCTGTCTCAGACAAGAAAACAAAAAAGAGAAAAGAGAAAAGGAAGAAAAAAAAAAAGAAGTCAAGGGCCGGGGATATAGCTCAGTGGTACAGTGCCTGCCTGGCAAGCACAAGGTCCTGGGTTCGATATCCGGTACAAAACATTTAAAAAAAAATAAAAAAATACAACTGCATGTGAGCTCAGGTCAACCCCAAAACTGCGGCTGCCACTCATTTTTCCTATAAAGTGCACATACACAAAAAAATTGGAAAATAATACTGGAAGGACACAATAAACCAGTAAATTGGAAAGGGCAGCCTCGCCAGCACCCACCTGTCATCTGCCCCAGAGAGATTCCCATTGCTTTCTGTGGATTATTGGCTCTTGGATCCTGTTCCCTTCTAGGTAATTCCATGGGGAGTGCAGCATTTGAAAGAGGACCAAAAGATACAGTGAGGGGAAGGAGGTGTAAAAATTAAGATGTGCTATATACATACACCAACTCCCTATGGTGAATATAATCATTGTGTACAACAAACATGTACTAATAAAAATCAAAATTATGCTGGGCCTAGTGATACATGCCTGTAATCCCTGCACTCAGGACGCTGAGGCAGGAAGATCGCTGCAAGTTCAAGGTCAGCCTGGGCTACAAAGTGAGTTCAAAGCCAGTCTAAACTGCATAGCCAGACCCTGTCTCAAAAAAAAATCAATTAATTTAAAAAAGGAAGTAGCTAAATAAATAAACGCTGGAGAAGCTACAGAGGAAAAGGAACATTTCTGCACTGTTGGTAAACTAATACGACCACTTTGGAAATCTGTGTAGAGATTGCTCAAAAAAGTGAAACCAGAAATTCCACTTGACTCGGCTATTTCGCATGTAGATATATCTTCCTGAAAAAGTTAAAGACATCACGTTACAGTGATACATACATACCCATGTTTATAGCACTAGAATTCATAATAGCTAAATCTTGGAAGTGGACCAAATATCGATCAACAATGAATAAATAAAGAAAATATGGTTTTCACATACAATGAATACTATTCTGCCACAAAGAAAGATAAATGAGTCATTTGTAGGAAAATGGATACACCAAAAACATAATATGAAGTGAAATAAACCAGACACACAAACTCAAATACTGCATGGTTTTTCTTGTATGAGAAATCCAAAGTAAAATAAAGAGCCAATAAAATATAGATAATAGGAAGTAGGGAAGTAGATCTTTCTAAAAGGGGAAAGGGGAGCAGGGCTTGGTGGCGCACGCCTGTAATCCCAGCACACGGGAGGTTGAGGCAGTAGGATCACTGCAAGTTCAAGACCAGCCTGGGCTACAAAGTGAGCTCAAGGCCAGCCTGAATTGTATAGCAACACCCTGTCTCAAAAATGCCGATAAATAAATAAATAAATAAGTGGGGAAAGGGATCAAAAGATGGCGGGAGAAAAGGAAAAGAGCATGCAAAAAAGATCAAGATGTGCTATGTATATGCACCAATCCCCCACAAGGAATGTAAACATTATACACTACAAATACATCCTAGTAAAAAACAAACAAATAAGATAATTACCAAGTTTTCAAAAAAAAGACAGTGACCTTAAAATTACATTTGAGACACCATCAAATCTCCCTATGTTCTGGATTAAAAGGTAGAATATCCTGAGATAATTACAGAAGCACTGAAAAGCCTAGTTTGATTTCCAAAATTCTATCTTTGTTTACAGTGACAGCAAGTCAAATGAGATTTTCGAGTAGACTGAACCTAAGTAACCCACTTCGGGTGTCACTGTCTCCCAGAACCCCCAGATAGGAGTATCAAGTTGCAGGTAAACAAGCTCAAAGCTCCCACTGATTCTGCATCATGATGAGTTGTATACTGTATAACATTATATGTTATAATGTAATAATGGAAATAAAATGAACAATAAATCTAATGTGTTTGAATTATTCTGAAACCATCCCTCCCCTGTTAGTGGAAAAATTGTCTTCCCCAAGAAACTAAAAAGTCAGGGACTGCTCTAAGCTCTATGCTTATTTTCTACTTCTGAACTCATTTTACAATAATGAGATAAAGAAGACCATCGGTGCTTGCTCCTCTTACATCCACCCTTCTACATCCCTTGCACATATTTATGCAGTCTACCCTCCCAGTAATGTGAGAGATTAAATTAAAACAAATACGTGAAAAGTGAAACCTCACTAGTAATTAGAGAAATACAAATTCTATCCAGATGGCATTACCTAACTTTTCTTTCTTTTTCCTTTTTTTGGGGGAAGTGGGTGTTCTTGATACAGAGTCTCCATATGCAGTTCAGGCTGGCCCTGAACTCACTATGTAGCCCAGGCTTGCCTCAGATTTGCAGTGATCTCTAGCCTCAGCCTCCTGAGTGCTGGGATATAGGAGTGCACCATCACACCCAGGCTCCCCTACCTTTCAATGGGCACAAATCTCAAAGTCAGACAATATCACTGTTAGTAATAAGAAGAGAACTAGTGGGCTAAGGGTATAGCTCAGTGATACAGCACTTGCCTAGCATAAATGAGACCTTGGCTTTAATACCCAGCATAAAAAAAGGTACCTATCCACAGAAACCAAAACCATGCATACCTCTGCACTAAAATGTGCACACACTGGTTACACACTGCAGAAATAGGGAAAGGTGAAACAGAACATGTACAAAGATATCCACTGCATGTTGTCTGCAGAAAGTGAACACCGAACTGTCAGAATAAGAAAGAATACATAAGATATGGCATATTCATGAGGGGAGATAACAGCAGGTTAAAATGAGTAAAATAGTTCTATAAATATCAATGTGGAGCCAGGCACAGCAGTACATGCTTGTAATTCCAGCACTATAAGAGCATGAAGCAGGAGGATAGCAAGTTTGAGTTATGCATGTAAAACTTAGTGAGACCTCGTCTCAAAAAAAAAGTGCTGGGGATGAAGCTTAGTGTGAAAACCTGAGAAGAAAAAGGTCAGGGCATGTAGTTCAGCCACACAGTGCCTGCTTGGCAAGTGTAAGATCCTGAGGTTGATTCCTGATACCGCAAAAAAAAAAAAAAAAGAAGTTGAATGTTTCTCAAAAACATACTTGTTAAGGGCTAGGGCTATAGTTCAGAACTTGTCAGGTCCTGGGTTCAATCTCAGTCAGTCAGTCAGTCAGTCAGTCAGTCAGTTTCTCTGTCTCTCTCTCTCTGTGTCTCTCTCTGTGTCTCTCTCCCTGTCTCTGTCTCTCTCTCTCACACACACACGGATAAAAAATGCTGAAAGAAGCAAACTCTAAGTAAATAACATGGTACTGTACCTTGTATTTTAAAAACTTAAAAATAACCTGGGCATGGTGATGCATACCTATAATCCCAGCATTTTGGTAGACTGAGGCAGGAGGACTGAAAGTGTGAGCCCAACTTGACAATTTAGGGTTGGGGTGGAGTGTAGTTCAGTGTAGAGGTCCTGACTTCAATCTCTGATCAACACACACACACACACACACACACACATACACTAAATAAAATATAAATATCACTTATAGAGAACTTATGTCTAGAGAATTATTACAAAGTATGATCAAAACATACAGTGAAATTATGATGTTTAAAGGACTACAGATAGTTACCCTAGGATGGTGAATCTTTTACAGCTTTCAATGATACAAACATGAATGCCATAGGATCGCCACAACTGTCCTAGATTACTGGCTAAAAAAGAAAATCACTTATAAAGTTTCAGTGAAAGTTCTTCCTAAAGGGGCTGGGGATATAGCTCAGTGGAATAAGTGCCTGCCTAGCAGGCGCAGGGTCCTGAGTTCAATCCCCAGTACCGCCAAAAGAAAAAGAACAACAACAACAAAAAAAGTTCTTCCTAAAGATAAAGTAAAAAGTAGTAAAAATAAAGCTACACACTTAAGACTTCATGGCAATAAGTGTATTCACATGAGAGATTCCTGTCACAGTAGTTATAAACACAGAGGCTACTTCTTCAGCAACATCTTCATCAGTTAGATTAGTGGTTCACCGTGAAGCATTTATGGTTAAAAAAACAAAACTAACTTCTGGAATTTGTTTCAAAGCAGCTCGGGGGTAGGGGGAGCAGAGCAGGGAAAACAGATAAAACGAGTTTGTTAAGTTTAATATATAATGAAGTTGGGCGGCAGAAGATGGCCAGTTGTTACTACCACTCCACCTCTGTGAATGTCTGAAATTTTCCATAAATAAACTCTGGTTGCTGGGAGTGTAATTCAGGGGAACAGTGATTGCCTGGCATTCAGAAAGGACTGGGTTTGATCCCCAGCACTGCAAAACGGTAAAAATACATACTTAAAAGTTTCACTCAGGAGAATAAAACGGATGTTGGGGCAGTGCCTATTCTTTTCAAGATAAGCCCTTCCCGACTTCCTGATCTACCCAAGAAAATCGAGCTAAACGCCAACCGCGGTGCAAAAAGCCTGCCCCTTGTCAGCAACTCTGCTGAGAGGGACGGGCAAAAGGCCCCCGGGGTAGAGAGCGCCTGCCTGCTCCGAACTGCGGGCAGCAAAGAGCTTACCTGCAGTTCTCCTTGAAGCGGCACTTCCCCTCCAGGAAGAACGGGCACGGCTTCAAGGACTTGTGAGTGGGGTATAGGTAGAGCACGCGGACGCAGGCGGTGCCATCCTCTGCCTCCTCGCTGCCCACCACCATGGCATTGTGATACTCCAGGGTGCCCCACGCACTGTAATAGGGGGCGTTCACCTTTCTTCCGTTCAGCTCTTCCTCCTGGTCCTCCTCCTCCCGATCCTCCTCCTGTCCAGGTGCAGTGGGTTCGGGTCCTGCCTCTCTCGCAGGGCCGGACTCCAGGTCCGCCCTGGGAATGGCGGGCACTTCCGCGACCTCGGCAATGGCCTTCTGGAACGCCAGGTACTCGGCGTCCTCCTGGGGGGGGCACTCTTGGTCCAGCGTGGCCAGCAATTTGCTCTTCCTGATGGACACCAGGCTGGCCTCGGTGAGCTCGATCAGCTCCCTCAGGTCGCCCTGTAGCTGGCGCAGGTCCGCCTGCTCGGAGGCGTCCAGGCCCGCACCCAGCGCCAGCTCCACCTGCCGCAGCTGACCACGGTAGGTCTGGAGGGCCGTCTCTAGGCTCTTCTCATCCATCCTGGCAGACGGTCTGGTTTCTCGGACGGCGGGGACAGGTCCAGGAGGAGCGGCGCGGCCAGCTGAAGGAAGAGCAGCCAGGTGCGATCAGGATCTGAGCCCTGCTCGTGAGCCCCAGCCAGCGTCCACGCGAGTAGGACGTCTCCCTTAAACGGTGAGAGCTCGTTAACAAAGGGCGACCGCTCAGGGGTACCCGGACTCGGCCCTGCGCGCCGCCCCTCCGCCTCTTAGTCCTGGGAACGCAGTCAGGGCGTACAATTCGCAGACCCGCCGGCTGGCAGCCCGTCACCCGTCGTTCCGCCACTCGTCGACCTGACCTGCAGCCGGAACTTCTTCTCCAGCGCCTCAGCTGCCGGAAGTGCTCGCTCTCAGGGGTCACGGCGTGGGGGCTGCCGGGACGCGGCTCCGCCCCTCTCCCGTCAGACGCCGCGCGAGGTCAGCGGCGGGTTAGCGGGGTGAGGAGCGCCACAGCGGCTCTGAGAGTCAGGCGGGAGCAGGTTGGCTGCAGCACGGGGCGGGGGCGGAAGAACAGGGTGGCGAAGACGGACCTGAGGTCCCAGGGGCGGCGGAAACGGGCTTAGTGGGGCCGGGTCTCACGGCGGCGGGGCCGGGCCGGGATCGCAGGTGTTGGCCGGGCGCAGGCGGCCAGGGCCCAGGGCCTTGTGGCCTACCCGCGGCGGGAGCCTGGCCTGGCCTGAGGCACGGAGCTGGAGGTCGCCACCGCCGAGCCGTGACTGGGAGCTGTGTCACGCGAAGGGCCCGGGGGGAGGAGGCCGAGAAGTGTTTACAGAGCGAGAGGGACAAACGCGGATCTGTAGTTTGGAAGGCTGACCCTTGCGCGAGTGGAACCACCTGCAGCGGGAGCGATCCAGCAGGAGGTGGTGGCTGGTCGTGGAGGCAGGGTCAGAGTCTCACCGAGCGAGAAACGAGGACTCGGGAGCCATGCGGGGCTCCAGAACTAAGCAGCCTGCAGGACAGACTGAGCGTTGAGGGGCAGCCAGCGGGAGGTGGGTGCGGGTTGTACACGCCGTGACTTCTCTTGGGGCGCCAGGCAGGATGTACACGCTGCTGTCGGGGCTGTACAAGTACATGTTCCAGAAGGATGAGTACTGCATCCTGATCCTGGGCCTTGACAACGCTGGGAAGACGGTAGGTGCCTGTTCCTTACCGCGCCCCGCCCTCTCTTGGTGGTCCGGTTTGCTTTCATTCTGGCAGCTGCAGATTCACTGCCCAGACTGACTCCGAATCCCTCCCGAGACCACAGGGTGGTACCTGCTAGATGTGTGTAGTGCTGGCAGTGGGGTTGCTGCTGGACATTGAAGCCAGAGCCTCTGCACTGAGCAGTATCCCCAGTATTTTTATTTTCAGACAAGGTCTCGGTAAGAGTCGTTCAGGCCGGGCTCCCACTTGCAGTCCTCTTCCCGTAGGCCCCGGGAGTGCTGGCGCATCCACCATGCCGGCCTCCACTAGCTTCGTGAAGAGCACTTCTGTTCAGTTCACCCTTTCATTTTTTAGGGAATAGACCCAAGGAGGGATATTTGGGGAGCTGACCTGGAAAGCTGCTCTAACTGCCTCTAATTATCTCTCCCTCTCTCCTCAGACCTTCCTGGAGCAGTCAAAAACCCGGTTTAACAGGAACTACAAGGGGATGAATCTATCTAAAATCACTACCACCGTGGGTCTAAATAGTAAGGGGACACTTCAGGGCTGTGGATTTAAGGGGCCCCCTAAGGATGCTGTGATGTCTACAGCCTAGTCAGCCAGTGACCAGACCCCTGAGCCTCTGCCCAAGCTCCCTGGCAGTGGCACTAATGTGGTTTACCCTGTCCATGGGAGAGCTGGGACTTGGGTGTCAAGGATTAAGGTCACAAGTTTACCTGTTCTCCCCTCTCCCCAGTTGGCACTGTGGACGTAGGAAAGGCTCGCCTCATGTTCTGGGACTTAGGGGGACAGGAAGAGCTGCAGTCTTTGTGGGATAAGGTAAGACATCCACTGTCTTCCCCCTTGCCAGGCACTGCCTTCCCCTGTGCAGTTTCTTAACAAATGACAACCCTCAGTTTCTTCCTCAGTGAGAGAGCCCATTGAGGGACCTTATTCCTGAGGATTTTCTCTAGTTATTTCCTGCTTATCCCTGTCAAACTCTCAGCTGGAGTTACCACAAAAGTGACAGCAGGGGAGTTCCCACAAAGGAGAATCTGGCGTTCTCGAAGTAGGGCTAGTTGAGATTCCAAAGAAAGAAGCGTTGTTCACCAGTCAGTACAGAGCACTTAAGGGGGTAACTAAGAGAGGGCTGCAGCCTGTCCTCTGGCAGACAGCAAAGAAAAGGATGTTCTACAAGTCCCCAACAGAGGGGCCAGGAATGGGATTTATATGAAAGTTAGGGAATCTCCTTCATTTTGAGCGTTTTGGGGGAACACCCTAGACATCTTATCAGTACCTGGAATATTTAAGGCCCCACTTTGGGCTCAACCCTGTAGGGAAAATGATGCAGCTGGCTATTTCATAGAGCCAGCAAGACATCTGTGTTTCTTGGTCAGGAAAAAAGGAAAAACAGGACAACTAAGAGACCCTCAGTTTCTTCCTTAGTAGGGTAGGTCCTTGTTTCCTGGTGGGTCAGCCTGCCTTATTGCTAGCTTATTATCCACTTCTCAGTGGTGGTGTAGGCTCAGTGGTGGCTTCTTCCCCATCTAGGGGAGCATATCCTCAGAGGCAGACAGCAATTGCCTCCTCTTCTAACGCAGGCTTTGGGCATTCCTAAGACCGTAGTGTGTTAGCCCTTGCCCTACCCTCCATGCCCCTAGACTATAACCTCTGTCCTGCTAAGCCTGTCTCCGACACTAAATCCAGCACTAAGTGGGGTAGATCCAGCTCTTCCCTTAGGGAATACCTGACGCATGGGTTAGCATGGTTGGTATGGGGTAGTTCACTGCTGAATTGCAGATCCCTTGGCCACCCTGATGCTTGCTGGTTGCCCTGTGTTAGGACCAATGCCCACATCCTGATTTTGACCCAGATTCCCTTTCCTAGGCCCCACCAAATTATTCCCCCTACCATGACTTCTAGATAAAATGGTCACATCTGTCCTGTGACCAGAAGGTTTCTGACATACCGTCTATGGCCACTTAAGTCAGACAAAAGATGAACCAAGTTAAGGTCTTCTTGTCTTGTCCAAATACCTGGTGTATGTGGGTAGTCATACAGATGATGACATTCCTGTGACAGGGTGGGAGCTAGGGAGTGGAGAATAAGATAGGTTGGGTGTGGTATGTATATTAAGGGTCAGTACCAGAAAGAGAGCAGGGAGGGCACAGGGGAAAAGTCAACTTGGGCACCTGGGTCAGTGGGACAATGGTTGGCCCAGTGGGAAGCATTGGAGGAGAGTTGGTTGGTCGTGAATGGACTGTGTCAGCCAGAGCTGGCCAGCACTCCATATTGCTTCCTGTGGGTCACTACTGTGGCAGGTACGAACTGATAGGGTGCCTCTTAGCAGCCAAAGTGAGGCCATTTACTGTGCACATAGTCTGCTTCTTGGAAGCAAGGCCACACTGGAGCTCACATCCCTATGTTGGCCACACCCACCTGTATGCTGTTTGGATCTGTACCTCTGTGTTCGGGAGTAGCTCCTCCTCAGGGAAACTGACAGAGAAGTGAAGGGGTGGACTAGAGTCTTTGCATCTGGTGTGGAATTGTGCTCATCTTTGTTGCCACTTCTTTTGCTGGGCTGTGACCTCACCTTGGTGGTCTGAGCTCTTTTCCTGAGTTGCCAGCCTTTCTTGCCACCCTAAGCTGTTTTCCCTGCCATGGTGGGGTCCATCTCGACATAAGGAGCCCAGCGTGCCCCACGCAACTGTCATGTGTGTCTCAGGTTTGGCTCAGAGTGCTGCTTTGGTGGGCAAGGCCCCTAATCCTATAGATCCCACAGTTGGGATAGGCAGCTCCCCGAGGGTCCTGGGAGAGACAGAAATAGGAGTGTCTGTTCTCACCCTGGTTCTTGGACGCTATGTCCGTATTAAAGCCCAGTGACTGAGAAAGGTCTCTCGTTGGGACAGCTGGTTACATCTTAGGATCTGGGCCCCTGCTTTGCTGCCGCCTCATGGGCAGTGCAGCTGGCTAAACCCCATATGAGAGTGTCTGGATGGGCAGCCTGTGCTACGACTGGTTTACAAGGTCCTTTGTTATAGGCATGCAATTCATGGGCTGATGTCTCATACCTGAGCGATCCCCATTACTCCAGGGGAGACAAACTCACACCTGTGGGCCCTCTGATCTCCTTAGGGGCGGCACCCAGCACCGTGGGGCTCACTGGGGCTGCTGCTGTCACCCTGAGCACTGTGGGGCTCACTGGGACTGCTGCTGTCACCCTGCGCACTCGGCGGTGGCCCCATTAGCCTTGTTCAGTGGTGTGTGAAGCCTGTCCTGTTAGGGCTGTAGTCTGCCACCATGGCTACCGCATCTTCATTGTGCAGCGCTACATCACTGTTGAGCTGGCCACGTCACTTCATCTGCAGTGGGGGCTGCAGTGGCCCTTGGGATGTTCTACTCCCTGTGTCTGCTGTTTCCACCTGTCCCAGGTCTCAGTAGTCATGCTGCCGCCCACAGTCTGCACACATGCCAGTCTCTGGCCATAACCTCTCACACAGGGAGGACCAGCTGGTCTGCCTGGTCTCTGTCCACAGAGATGATGTGCCTTGGGCTCTGTCTGAGTTGCTTTCTTGTTGCTAGGACAGAATACTTGACACCTGTAAGTTAAAGAAGGAAAGGTTTTTTTGGCTCACAGTTTGTAGAGGTGTCAGTCCGTTGTCAGCTGGCTTCAAGGCAGGGTGGCACATGGCAGAGAAGAAAGAGTTCAAGATACCAAGGCAAGGAACAGGGGCAAGATCAAGGGAGAAGGAAGGATAGCCATTTGCCACACCCACGGTGACCACCTCTTCCCACCAGTCTTCGTCTCAGCATCACACGCTGCTGTAAACACAGTGGTGGGCTACTCCAGGACCACAGACCCATGATCCAGTCATCACCCAAAAGCCCCACCTATGAGCACATGAGGCTTTGAGGTGACATCTAGATGTGAGCCCCAACAGTCTCTGTCTCTCAAGGCCTGGCATGAGAAAGACTAGTGCAGCTATCATGTACCTCTGTCCTATCCCAAAGGATGTTCATCTGGGCCAGCCATAGCCGTGCTTGGGTGTTTCCCTCTTTTGCTTACACAAGGTCTCCATGTGGCCACAGATGTAACCCCGCATTTGGGAGGTTGATGTCCCATTTCCATCTCACTGGCTGCTACTGGGGTGTCCACCTTTGCCTGAAAGGAATGATGGGCAGCTCTGGCTGCTTGGTCCATGGGTCTGGCCTCTGATTACCCATGCCACTCCTGCCTTGCTTGAGGCTACAGGTACCATGTGCTGATTTGGGGGGTTACTGTAAACCCCACAGTCCTTGGAGGGGGGAGCCCCCCAACTCTGGAGGCGTCCATAGTAAGACCTGCCCGTGCCATGCCTTGGTAGCAAGAGGGTAGTCCACTTTCCAATAGCCAAAGCAGCTCTCATGTAGGTCTCACTGCAGAACCCTGGAAGACATCTGGCCACACCCTCCAGCTCCACTGTGGAAATTGCAGGTGCTGTAGCTTTTCTGTTACAGTGCTGGGGCCCCTGAGGATCTTGCAGAGCCAGCAGGCTTCTGGCTCCCCACCCCTTCTTGTACTGGGGAACAAACCTAGGGCTTTCACACTGAGCTACATTCTAGCCCTTTTTTAAAATTTTGAGGTGGCCTTGCTAAGCTGTCCAGGCTTAGCTTGAGCTTGCAGTCCTCCTGCCTCAGCCTCCTAGAGTGCTGGCATTACAGATGTGGACCACCACTCTTAGCTTCCTGCCCTCTTCTCCACTCTCAGGTGCATATGACACTAGCTCCTCCTGCCCTGTCAAACACCCTTCTCCTGGGTTATGTTGTGCTGGGCAGGAGGAGTTGGCCTAACCCTGAGGTAAAACGGCAGGTGTATCCTGTTGTCTGTGCCTTGTACAGTACCTGGGTTAATGATCTTCTCTGATGGGTAGAAGTCCAGTGTGCTATCCATTGCGCTATAGAGCCTCTCTGATGGGTAGAAATGCATTTCCCAGGCCTGGTCCCTGCCACTGCATGGGTCTGTAGCTCCTGCCTGCCATGTGTCTTGCCTGTGGTGCTGGTCCAGCCTGCAGAGATCTGAGCTCAGCATTTGGCACTGTCCTGGAAAGGGCAGGCAGGCGCCTTAGTAAGCAGCTCTGGGAGGCTCACTGGTAGCACGTTTTGCAGTCACATCTGTGCCAACACCATACAAGTGCCCACGTGCACCCTCGTGGGAATTGCACTGACGTCTAGGCTTCTCCAACCCATGCCTCCTCTTTTTCTCTTCCTCACCACCATCAGGCTGAAGGCTGCATGTGTGTTCTTAGGAGTAGCAGATGGGCAGAGGAAGGCCAACTGCTTCACCAGGGCTTTCCTCAAGGGCCTGGGGTACCTTCACTGCTGAAGGTGTCCCAACCCCAAAGGGCACCCCACCAGTCTTAGAGTCAGAGCCATGCCTATTCCCAGACCGTGGATCCTGGGGTGGCTGTCAGTGTCTGTCTCTTCCTGTCATGGGCCTCTCCTGGTGGCCATAGTGCAGGGCCTAGCTGAGTTTGCCCTTGGCGGGGTGGCAGCTCCAGCCCCAGCTTGCACTGTTTTCCTTTAGTACTATGCAGAGTGCCATGGTGTCATCTATGTCATTGACTCCACGGATGAAGAGAGACTGTCGGAGTCCAAGCTGGCATTTGGTGAGTGTAGCCTGGCCACACCCAGAAGGGGAAGCAATGGTGAAGTTTCAGGCTTTGTAGGGAGGACCCTGGGGAAAGGTCAGATCCAGTCTGGACATCCCACATGTCCAGAGCTAGCCTTGAGAGCTGGCCCAGCACCTGGCTGGAAGTGCCCTTGTCCTCACTGAGAGGGCCCCAAGCACATTTTCTGTGATAAAGCGGGAGGAGGAGGGAGCCCTGCCCTTCTGACAGTGCCTGCGGGCCCCTGGGCAGGCCCTGCAGTCAAGGCAGGACACTGTGTGAGGTGCCCCCTCTCTCACCTCCCCAGAGAAAGTGGTTTCGAGTGAGTCTCTTGATGGTGTCCCTATCCTGGTGCTGGCCAACAAGCAGGATGTAGAGGTGAGCCGTACCCTGCCTCCTCAAAGTTTCTTTAGTGTATGGGGAGGCATCCTCAGACATGTGGGCCCAGTGTTCACCTCAGTGTACTGAGCCCTTCTCGAGGCCCCTTCTGCCCCAGACCCTCAGGACCTTCAGCTTGCCGAGCTCTGTTCCACTCTGGGTGTCACTAGAGCCACCAGTGCTTTGGACAGGCCATCCTCTGCTGGAGATTATCCCACCCTGGGTGCAGGGTTGCCACCTCCCCAGGGAAGGCCAGGACACCTTCTCTCCACTAGAGGGCAGCCGAGCTCTGCCCAGGGGAGACCTAAGCAAAAGCTCTGCGCTCAGAAGGGCTAGGGTGGGGAGCGCGGGTAGGTAAGGACCAGCATTCATGCCCACCACCCTTCAAGTCAGGGCCCCCTCTAAGGTGACACTGCCCCGGAGCTGCTGGCCACACAAAGTCTCTGGTGTCTGTGGCAGGGCTCACCACAAAAGAGGCT
Organism: Dinomys branickii; assembly: GCA_004027595.1. NCBI lineage: Eukaryota > Metazoa > Chordata > Mammalia > Rodentia > Dinomyidae > Dinomys > Dinomys branickii. Next base: position 64,046 of record PVLD010008699.1, read on the forward strand.
GCAAGCGGAGAGGGTCCAGGGGGCTCTGTGCCCAGTACCCCTTGCCCCCCACTCCCTGTGAACCTGGTACACCTCACCTGCTCCCCAGAATCTCAGAACCACTAATGAGGGGTGTCTGATAAGGGCAGGAATCGTCCTCAACTGCCCACGGCTGCTGCTCCTTCCCCATCTCATCTGCCCTTGGGCCTCAGTCTCACCTCAGCTCCTTGCCTGGGGCTCACTGTAAGGACTGTCCTCAGGATTGGGGGCAGTTCTGGGTTCCTGGTGACCCCTCGCTGGAGCCTCATGTCATCTTGGCTGGACCTGGAGTGACGGTGGTATCCTGACTGTGGCCTCTTTGTGAGGACTCTGGTATCCTGGGAGGGCCTCGCTTCAAATGGTGCTCTGGGTGAAGGTCTGGTGCCCTCTGAAAGTGCAGGGCTAAAGGCTAAATGGGCAGGCTGTGGACTGCTCCTCAGGGCCTTGCTTCCTCCACCAGACGTGCCTCTCAATCCCTGATATCAAGACCGCATTTAGCGACTGCACCTGTAAGATCGGCAGGCGAGACTGTCTGACCCAGGCCTGCTCTGCCCTCACCGGGTGAGTGCAGGCTCCATTGCTCAGGGGTGCTGGGGCCAGAGCCAACCCTCCTTTACACCCACTGTCTCTGCAGCAAAGGAGTACGCGAGGGCATTGAGTGGATGGTGAAGTGCGTCGTGCGGAACGTTCACCGGCCGCCACGGCAGAGAGACATCACGTAGGCAAAGCCAGCTCTGCCATCTCAGACGGTTCATCCCCAGGAGTGTGCTTCCTGCTGGCTCCTATGCCACTGATCCTGGGGGTTGGGTTTGTTTTGCCCTTTTGATTCTTTTATTCACTTTGTTTTCTCTTAAGACAACCTTTTTTCTGTGTCTGGAAATGTAGGTATCCAGAGGCTTCTGCCGGGGCTCATGGGCAGCTGAGTCTGCCTGGCTCCACGTTGGCTACCTTAGGTCCTGCCTGACACTCCTGAGGGCCCTGGGGCCCTCTTCAGCCCAGGCACTGAGGAGGGTGGGGGGCACGGCCATGGTTGGACAGGCTTCCCCAGGCCTGCCTGCCGCCCAGGAGGAGTCTAAAAGAGCTGTGTCAGAGGTGGGGGTTTGGCTGTGGCAGCTGCTTTGTCTTACTTCCCTGTGGAAGAGGTTGCTGGGACTGTGGCTTTTCCTGGAGCAGGTGTGGACGCTGGTATTCCCTTGAGGAAGATCCTGCCGAGATGGCCACAGGCCAGCAGGGCCCAGAGTTTTGCTGCAACCTCAGGACAGGGCTGGGATGACATGGAAGCCATACCTCCCCATTAGCCCATTCTCACTTCATTTTCATGTCACAGGGAGAGGGGTAACACGGAAACGGGGAGGTTGAGCTGGGTGCCTGTGTCTTTATGCCCCCACCCCACTCCGGCAGATTGGGCAGTGTTCCTGGGGGCGCTTGGTTGAGTAGGGTGGGCTGTGTTCCCACAGAGAGCCCAGGTCAGCAGTGCACTGGGCCTGCATACCTGGCCCTGACTGGCCATGAGGGCAAGGTCCCGGAGGTGCCCTGGGAACAGGTGTTGGGATACCCTCTGGGGAACAGTGGCCCTGCTCTCTGACCTGCCTACACAGCACTACTTGGGAAACTAGCTGACTGCTGTCCCCTTCACATGTGGACAGGGCAAGAATGCAGAATAAAGGCAGCCTGACTGGCTCTTGTCTGTCCATCTCTCCAGACTGCCCAAAGGCAGAGTTCTTTGCTGTCCAGGCATAGTTACCACAGCAGAAAGTTGCGCCCCCCCCCCCCCCCCCCCGTGCTGAGGAATTGTTGGGTGTAGCCTCACTACTTGGGCACTCTAATCCAGCTGCTGCAGGAACTGTCCTGGCCAGGGCCTCGGAAACCTGGCTCTTTGTCCAAGGTCAGGTCACAGCAGACTGCCTCCCCTGGGAAAGGTGTGATTTGGCAGCTAGCAGGTGTGTCTGGGTGCAGGTGCTGTGACTCACTGGGAGGCCCCTTACCCCTCGCTGGGGCCCTGGTGGTGTCACGCAGGTTGGTTCCCAGGGCCTACAAAGAGGGCTGAGCCTCTGGCCTCTGCAAGGACCTGGCTGGCATGGAGGACAAGGGGGTGGTAGGACAGTCCCCCAGGTCAGTCTGGACAGAATGGAACTTCTTGGAGCCACAGAAGATTTGGAGACTGGGGGCTAGTCTTGGCTGGACCCCTTGGAGATCCAAGACATCTGGAATAGTGCCATTGCCTGCCACCAAGCAGTACTACCCAGCCACGAGCAAGGGTGGGGGCTCACAGAGGAAGTGACATGCCCTGCAGGGAGAGTGGGCACAGGCCCATGTCACTGCTGTTCCTGCCAGGACTGACGGTCCCCAGCCAGCACAGGAGGTGGATGGTGGTCTGTTTTAAGGTCTGAGGGGCAGGGTGTATGTCAGGAAATAGCAAAGGTGCGACCCTTTTGCCCAGACATCTCTGTACTCCATGGGTAGAGGCACAACTTGAGGGTATGAGGTTTGAGAAGTGGCTTTATAAAGTTTGCTCAGTCTCTGGTGCGGTTGATGGCCATACTGGCCCAGGACTATATGAGAAATGCACCACGTGGAATGAATAAGCTGAGACCCAGGTAGGGCTGGGGCTCAGTTGGCCGGGAGGAAGCGCATGTGGACACTCCGCTGCAGTCCTGGCAGCCCAGCTGCACGCAGAGCTGCCAGCAGCTGTGGGAGCAGTGGCACATGTGCCTCGCTGAGCTCATAGAGCCGCCTCCGTAGCTTCACCTGCAAGGCTGCACGTCCCTCCCTGGATGGTGACAGACTCCGATCACCTGGTTCCCCTAAGGCCTGCTGCAACCGCTGCAGCCTTTTGAAGGAGATGTCCTGGAAAGCCACGAAGTCGATGACGGCGCGCTCGCACTCCTCTGTCCCTGCAGAAGAGGGGAGGGTGCACTTGTCACAGTTCACAGAACAAAAAAACCTGCACTGAACAAGCAATGAAAACGTCAGCTGTGCTGGGGAATTCTGGGCAAAGGTGGAGAGGGAAGACATCCATTTGCACTCCCGGCCAAGGTGCTTTAGGGCGAGTGTATGGAGAGCTGCACTGGACATCCAGAGTGGGTAGGGGCGGGTCCAAGGATCGGCCCCTTCCCTGGTAGGCTCTCCAATCTAGCTCTCAGAGTGTTTTTCAGGGGTGGCGGAGCACGTCCAAGGAGCCTCAGGTGAGGCTCAGCCCAACCTTGATCTTTATCCTCTGCCACCCAGGGAAGAAGTCCTCGACTGCACGCTGCACCCACCCTTCCCACACCCAGGCTCACCTGGCTCACCGGGCCCACCAGGCCCCAGCGGGAAGCCAGTGCAGCTGGTGCACAGGGTATCCCGGGAGGAGGAGCCTGGTACATTGAGGGCCAGGCCCAGAGCCGTGCAGTTGCGATGGGGGTGGCATTGCTCTGAGCTCGAGCTGCTGTCTGAGAAAGTGCCTGCGGGACAGGGCTGGCACTGCGTGTTCTGGCTGGGGGTGCCTGGCAGGAGGAAGAGGGCAGGGTCAGCTGGGAGGGCCTTCTCCATCCCCCGGTCCCATACCCTTCACCACGCCCCCCACCCACCAAGGGCGGTTACTCCGGTGCCGGGTGGACACGGCGTGTGCTCCAGGCAGAACCCTGCGTGTGCGAAGAAGCCCCGGCGGCAGCGGCAGGCACGGTTGTGGGTGGCGCTGCAGCGCCGCGCCTCTTCCTCGTGCTCCCCGCAGATGATATTGCAGTAGCGGCAGCGCTCCAAGTAGTTCCAGAATTGTGTGTAGTGGCGCGGCGGGCAGGCCTCACACGTCGTGGGCTGGTCTCGGCGGCACGGCTGCTGCACGAAAGTGCCCGGGGGACACTGGGCACAGGTCAGCCACTCTCGTGTTGCTATGTCCTGCCACAGGTACGTGGGTGTATCCGCCGTCCCGAGCATGGCCATTGCCAGCAGCAGGGTTGGCAATACCCACAGCGGGTGCAAGGATGACTGACTCCGACTCTCTGGTGTCCTCATGGTCTTCTGGGGCTCAGGACAAACCTTTGCCAAGCTTGCCGAATGCAGGCTGGGCTCTGCCTCACACACTAGCTCAGCTGCTAGGCAGCAAGTATATGGGGCACGTAGGGCGGGCCGACCTCGTCACACCCTGTGGGAACCCCCTACTTCCACCTCCCACCCACCAACCGCCCCTAGTCCTGGGCACCCCTCCCAGAACTGCCTGGGACTGAGCCCTTGGGTGTGGTTGGCGGCAGCGGTTGAGGGTGATGGGAGGGCAATTTGGCCCATAGACCAGTGCTTGTAGGGCTTGCTCAAAGTAATGAACACTCAGTGCCACTGCCAGTTTTTATTAGATCTGTCCCTGAATGACAACTGGCACACAGCTCAAACAGCAGCTCTCACAAGCCAGCAGCAGGGAAACTCTGGGAAGGAGACATCTTCCGGGTGACCACCTAGGCTTTGGGGTTGCTCAGGGGTGGCCCCAGATCCCAAGTCATTGCTCCCACCTGTATGAAGCCTTCAATGGGCCTGGCACTCAGCACCAGGCCAGACTCCCTATCAGGATGTGGAAGGAGGCTCACAGTCCACAACATGGCTGGACACGCCAGTGTGGAGCCATGTCAGAGGCCTGCAGCGTATCTATGGATGCTCACTGGAGCTTCGGCCAGAAGACCTGTGTGAGGCTCTGCTTCCTGATGGCAGCAAAGCAGGCTGGACATGTCCTAGAGGGCTGTGGAGACATAGGACACTGGGCATGCCTACTGGGCACTGCAACTGCTGAAAGCACACCCCCAGCCCCCTTGGTTGAACACCTAGGGTGATGCCTGGTTAGGACCTATGAGCCAGGCACCAACCTGGAGGTGCTGTTGCCAGCAGGCCTGGCAGCGGTGCAAGTCACAGAAGAGGCACCGGAAAGTCACTGTGTTCTCTGCCCTGCAGCCTGGGCACGAGAAGCCTGCTGCAAGAGGCCTGCTTGAGTTTGCTGAGTCTGCTCCAGGACACCCCCAAGCCTAGCAGTCCCTGCAGCCCTTTCTATGGTTTACCACAGTCGGGAAGCCCAGAGTCTGGCGTATGTTTAAGGAAGGAGATCTTGCTCTGGGTCTTTCCGGGTCTCTGTAACTGTGAGGGGCCTGCAGATGGGAGAGTCCAAGGTTGTCAGGTGCTTCCTCCTGATCCCCTGGAGGCTGACAAGGCAGGGTGGAGGAGCAGGCTGGCAGAGCTCCCACCTGGTTGGGCAGTTCCATTGGTGCGCTCCAGAGGTGTGGTGGGGCTCTCCTCCTGGGGGCCCAGTAGTTCTGTGCCTGAGATGGGCAGGCCCATCAGGTCTGCACAGGTTTGCAGGAAGCGCTGCTTGTGGTGGGGACGCACAAACATGCTGAATCCTGCAGGGAGCTTGGTTCAGACTCAGCCCTTAACATTGCCTAGCCCTGCCCACCCCTTTCTCCACAGCACCCTTGTCCCACCTCGCCCCCAGCAGGGGCCACTTGCTTTGCAACAGGGGGAGGTCCTTGGGCCTTGCAGTGGTCAGTGCAGCAAGCACAGCTAGCACCTGGTTGAGGTTATCATCCTGTTTGTATGCCTTCAGTGCTGCCAACAGCTGGCTGCAGCCTGTGGACCCCAGGGCTTTGCGGACATCGGCCAGGTAGGCACTCACAGCAGACTGGCCCTGCTTGTCTACTCTGGATTGCACTTCCGAACAGCTGTGGGTATCTCCTACAGGGATATGCAAAGCATGGCTTGGGGACAGTGTTGGGGGTCAAGAGTTCCTCCCACTTCCGCCTGCCCTTCCTCCCAGGAACCACTGGAAAGCCCTTCATGTTGGTTCGCATGCAGAACTGAGTGGTACAGGAAAACCTCAGATACACACAGTGCTCTTTTGCTCCTTGGATGGCTCTGATTCAAAGCTATTCTTAAGCCAGACCGTGACGTATGATCCCCTTAGAACTGTAGACCCCACCTGGGGTCCACAGGAGCCAGGTACCTGTCGGAGGTGGCCTGGTGGACAGATGAGGCCCACCCTGGTTCAGGTGCACTCCAGAATCTAGCTGCCTGGCCACCTCCTTGGATTGGGTCAGCTTGGGCTCAGAATCCTTTTTTCCTGAAGAAACATACTTCTGAGGGCCTGGAACTCCCAGGACAGAAGGCAGGCCTGGCTGAGGGTGACCAGGACTTGCAACCCTCCTCGACCTGACACATATAAGCCTTGGGGACTTGGGGAAGCTGCTATCCCACTGGGAGGGGCAGGGCTTTGTCCCTCAGCTCAGGACTGGGGCAGTGGGGACAACTGGGGCACAGATCACCCCAGTGGGCACTAAGCCCTGAGGGTGGGGTCTCTGACAACTGAGGCCTCTCTGGATAAGCCTGTGCTGGAGAACCCTGAGGTGGGCTGATCTTCAGCAAGCATGGGGACAGGTGGTGTCTCTCAGATTCTCAGCTCTGCCTAGACAGAGACAGGAAGGAGAGCAGACAGGTAGTGTAGGACCATGGCACATGTATCTGACATCACAAATGCAGATCTCTCGGGGAAGCCTGGACTCAGCACTGTATAATGGCCTTATCACCCCCACAGAAACGCAGGGAGACTAGGCCAAGCCCAACCACCCAGGAATCCGGGTGGGCCCATTCTTCGGTCTGGTCACTCACCACTGGCTTCTGGGGCTGGCACTGCCTGCTGCCTGTGGGGAAGGCCAGGCTTTGCGTGGCTCCTGCAGCCTTGACCAGTGAGCTGAATGCAGATGTCCTCAAACTGCTGTTTGTGGTGGGGACGCACAAACTGGTAGAAGCCTGTTGGTAGGGGGTGAGTCTGGACCTGTGGGCTCCCTACCCTTCAGCCACTGGGCTGGGGACCCTGGGGACCATGGGCTATCCTCTTAGCCCCTTCCAGAAAGCAGGATTAGTACTTTGGGCCTTAGTAGCCTTCTGCCCATCCTGGCGGCCCCCACCCTCCCCACAGCTGTGGCCTGTGCACGGAAGAGCCTTCTGCAGGCCAGAGCACCTTGGAGCAGGGTGTGCTTCTTGGGGTCTTCACCGAATAGGCAGCTGAGGCAGGCCATCAGTGCTTTTAAGTCATCAGAACTCTTGTAGACCTTCAGGGCCTGGGTAAAAGTATCAAAACTGGCTTGGCTCAAGGTCTGCTTCACAGCCACCATGAACAGCTTCGCTCTTTCTTCTTGAGTACCAGCCGCCGGCTCCTCCTGATAGACACATGATCAAGGCTACTCTCAGGACCAGCCCTGTCCCTCCTGCCCTTGTGGCAGTGCAGACCCGAAGACTCCCAGGATGGTAGGTGCTCCTGCTGGGTGAGGAGCAGAGAGTGGAGGGTCCCTGGAGAAACAGCTGCAGTACTGGGGCATGGTTGGGACTCAGCCTGGCTAGGGTCACACAGAGGCAGTCAGGAGGGCTCGCAGAGTCCAGTGCAACCCTGCTCCTCCCCAAACCAGGTGCAGCTAGAGTGGAGCTCTGAGAACCAGCAGCTCACAGCAAGAGGCATGCTCAACAGGCTGCACCCCATTTCTGCATATCTCAGACTGAAGAAACCAAAGCAAGGATGGTCCCGGCAGCATCCACACTCCATCCTGCCCAGCCCAGCCCAGCCCAGCCCATAGAGGGCCAGCCCCTAAGCAGCCAGTTCACTTCCTGCAAACACCAGCCCTCACTGGGCACTGTTGGGTTCTTCCCAGAAGCTGAGGGACATGGACAAACTTGGGGCTTTCCAACAGGCAAAGGGGCTTCCTGCCTCAGCTTGTAAATCAGTTGCTTTCATCTGAGACTGAGGACATGCTATACTGCCCCACACAGGCCAGAGCTATAGCTCAGGAAAAGCTGGGGTCAAGTGGACAGTGGCCTACCATAGCTGAGACAATCATGGGTGGCTGCAAGCTGCAACAGAATGTGTCCAGGGGCTGGGCCACATTGTGGCTGGAAAAGGAAGATAGGCTCTTATGCCACCCACAGAAGGATCTGCAAACTCCAGCCCCTCTAGGCTGTCAACATTATAGCTACCCAGGAAGCCCATTTCTCTGGGCTGCTCTGGCTCACACCTCTGCTTGGTTGGGGGCCGCCCACACAGAAGCCAGATTTCTAGACTATATGTAAGCAGCCAGGCAGACTGCAGCAAGGGCCACATACCTGGTGGGTGACCAGCCTGACCTTCCTTCTTCCTCCTCTTTGCTCATCAGCCAGCCTTTTCTCACACTGAAGGGCCAGGGTAGAGTGACCAGGTGCCTGCAGAGGACACAGCTGTGGCTTCGACCCAAATCCTGAGAGCACCTGTTACACCCCCTGGCTCCCCAGGATCCCTGATAATAGCCTGAACCAAACCCAGTGGGGGAGGATGTCTTGCCAGAGCCCAACGCCATCTTCTGACTTATGTGACCACCCTCATGACTTGCAGGTAGCAATGTGTGCTAACACCCACAGGGACAGTTTTGGTTACCTCTGGAACGTGAGCCAGGCTCACTTTGGGGGCCTGCAGAGCAGAAATGGGGAAGGAATGGCTCCCAGGAAAAAGCAGGAAGGAGCTCCAAGTGAGACTCAGGACATTATGGGCTACTAGGCAAAGGCCATAGGGAGGAACCTGGGGTCCCATCCTACAGACCAGGGCTCGTGGATTGTGCTAGGCTGACCTGCCAGGGAACCAGTGTAGTAGGGGCTGCGTGAGGGCCAGTGGCCTGGGGCTATGGGCACGGCATAACTGGTTGTGCCACTTGTCTACCTGCCCACTGGGAAGGGGACTTAGGAGTACATGAAAAGGTGCCAAGTCCAAATGGGCAGGATCCTGAGGGCCCATGTCATCCTCAAGCATCATCTTGCTGCCCCAGACCACCTTCTGCCCGGGGTAGGCCTCATCTTCAGGTACCCCAGGCTTCTGCTCGTTGTGCTCCAGGGCAGCCAGCAGCCCTTTAGGCCTCTGCTGGGCAGGGACTGCCTCTTGCTCATACTCCACACACAAGTTGTGCTCAGGGTCCTCTGTAGCCAGCAGTCCTGCAGGAACATTGATATGGCAGCATTTATGGGGGTGGGGGAAACAACTACTGGCAGACAGGCTCCTGCCTCTGCCTTGCACAGCCCCTACACAGCCGCACCTGGCCCCACATACCTGCTGGCTCCCGCCTCAGGCTAGGCACATGCACGTCTAGACTGGTGGCTTTTCTGGTGGACAGGAGGGGTCCAGGTGATGAGGCCACCTTGGCAGCAACTTCTCCCTCACCTGTACCTGAGGCCAGAGCCTTGGGGACTGGAGCAGGCATCTGCAGAGCAAAGGGTTTACAAGGCTTTCTTCTGTGGCTCTTTGGGATGGGAGGACACCCATCCCCACCTTGGCCACAATAGGAAGCACAGCCAGGTGGGCCTTTGGATGCTCACAATCTTCTGAGCAACACGGAAGAACTGCGCTACATCTCGGATGACGTGGCCAAAGTTGTCATACACCTTGAGGTAGGGGCGCACCCAGGAGGGCAGCTGGGCTTTGGCATCTGCATAGGCGAACCTGGAGGGTATGTAGCCATTAGCTAAGGGTCCTCTGCTTAAGGGCCCAAGGCCATCCCTGCCCTGTAGCCCACTCCATTGCATATAGGTCTCCAAGTGGAGCCATGAAGCTGAGACCCCACAGAGCCAGGCTGTCATGGGCTTCATGCAAGGGAATAGGGTTCAGGGCGTAGAAAGGGCCTTGAGCAGCAGGAGTACCTGCAGTGGCTTGGGTGGGGGGGTGGGCAGCATTCGTACCTGTGGTCACATAGGAAGATGGCCCCATAGTCATAGCGGTGCCTGATGACTCGCCCAATAGCCTGGTTCACGGCTCTGGATGCCTGCTGCCGGTACCATTCTTGCCCTGAAAGGAACTGCAGGGCAGGGGTCTCAACCACAGGGACCCTTGGTCACTGGGTCCTTGCTCTTCCCCAGCCCCTGGGGCTGTGGTGTCTCACCTGACCTCCAGCTTGGCTCTGGCCTCTCATCTCATCCAAGAACTGCATCTTGAGGACAACCCGGGGGTCCATACGTGGTGGGTACGGGAGGCCCGTGATAATCACACCACGGCCATTTGTGTCTGAAAAGTCTAGCCCCTCACTGGCCTAGGACAGACCCAGGAGCTGCTTGAGGGCAGTGGGCACTCCTCTTCCCCACCTGCCTCCGCCCAAGCTTAACAGTTTTCCTCAAGGTCTGTCTGTACGCCAGCCCTTCAGCCATCTCTCCCTACCATGGGTAGGGGTAAAAGGAAGCTCCTCTCTTGAGCCAGGCCCTCCAGCTGGAGCCCAGAGCTCCCAGAACCCCACGACCAACCCTCCTTCACTCAGCATCTCCTGAGTCTTGCCTCTCCTCACCCTGTGCCAGTGCCCAGCATGGTTCATGGTACCTTTCCCTCCTTGTTTGCTCATCGTAGGGCCCAAGGCTGGGCCAGCCTGTGCCCTAGGCCAAGTCTGCTGATAGCCCTGAGCTCCTACTCGAAGCCAAGGAGGGGGGAGGGTGACTTGAAAATGTCTCACCTTGCCCCGGCACACCGCGAGGAAGGTGGCCCCACTGGACCCAGGAGAGGTGGCCCGTTGGTAATAAGCATCAATGACCTAGGAGAGGGCAGTTACCCCAAGCTCTAAGCCCAGCCCCTTCCTGCTACTCGAGTCACGGTGCTCCCACCTCTCATCCTGAGACGACAGCATCATCCCGGCCCCAACTGACCCACACACAGCACCCAAGGACCAGTCACTGACTCCCAGTGAAACAGGGGGCCCCCGGCTGACGGTAGCTGAGGGCAAGAGGGTCCGCTGCCATTGTTACCATGTCCAAAGGCTTTCAGCAGCTTTCTAAACAGCGACACACCAAGGACAGGGAGGGAGCTAGCCAGGGCCCCAGCTCAGGGATAAGGGCCACCCCAGCGGGCTCGGGGGGCAGGGGGCGGTAGCCCCGACCCCGGGCTGAGCACAGACCTCTGGGAAGCTGACTTTGCTCCTGGGTTCCACAAACAGAGCTTTCAGCGCCTCTATCTTCCTGGCCAGGCCCTGGGCCTACGGGAGGAGGTCAGGGTGCGGGTGGGCCTGTCACTCCGCCTGCCAGACCTGTACAAGCTGGGGGCCTGCCGCCGCCTCCTCTGCACCCTGGCCCTGCCCACCCGCCTTGCCCACACACTTGGCTCCCCTAAGAACTCACAGAGGGGCCATACCCGCCAGAACTCCAGGCTTTTCTCCATGACAGGGTAGGAAGGGAAGAAGACCAGGAGCCCATGGGGTACCACACGCGTAATGTTGCCTGGAGGTACATGACGGTGGTCAAGGTAGGTGCTGGGCGTCTGCAGACTTCTAGCAGCTCTTGGGAAGAGGGTCTGGGTATGCTGCCGGCCCCAGTGGGACAGCTGGGGATGAGGGCCTCCCAAAGGAGACAGGCTCCCATGCAGAGCACACATACCCAGAGTCTTCCCCAGGGAAGACAGGTACTCCTCAGAAAACCTGCACGAAGCCAGAGGGGTATCTGCTGTGAGTCCCAGGGCTCAGCCACAGGTCCCACGCCCTCGCCAGAGAGGACCAAGACCAGAACCCCTTACCGCCTGTCAAATGCAGAGCTCAGCTCAGCTCCATCGGGGCCTCTGGGGATAACCCCCACCCAGAGCTGGTGCTGCTTGATGACATGTGGGTTCTCCAAGCAGACTGGGAAGGGTCTAGGACAGACAGTGGGCAGCCCCTCAGGTCCAGGGCCCCCAGAACCCTGGCCTACAACCGCCCAGGCCAGCACTCCCCACACCCAGCATGTCCCCATACTCAGCCCGTACATCTGCATCTCCAGGGCGAAGGAGGACAGGGGCGCCAAGGTGCCACTGGTGAGGATAAGAGTACGGACACCCTGGCTGACCAGCTCCCGCATGCTGTGGCCTGGGCTGAAGCACCAGTAGCTCAGCACCTTCCCTGCAGGGGGTGGGGTGTGAGGACAAGATCGGGATGACACTGTCATCTTCCCTACCCACCAGCAGCCACAGGGCCCAGAGTGCAGTGCTTAGAACAAAAGTTCTCCTCTGAGACCGAGCTCAGCCTGTAAGCTGGACCCCTCTGTTAGAAGCCAGGCCAAGGAGAATGCTAGGTTACACCCAGAGAGAGGTTAGCTAATCCCAACCCCAAATTTCTGCAGAAATTGTGATATGAGGCACAGGACTCAGAGCCACTCTGCCAAAAACACATGGGAAGGAAACTATTTGACCTCCTGAAATTCCAAGCACAATTACAAAAGAGAAAGAGAGAGAGCAAATTCCCAGGCTGGTCACGTCAGCATCAAGCAAGGTCACTGGTTCAGAGGAAGCCACAGCTCCTTGCAGTGCCTGGCTGACTGGAGCACAGCCACCACCTCCAACTTGCTCCGGCAGACCAGGAAGCTCCGGAAATTAACACAGCACCACTAGAAAGACTAAATGAGACTCTGAAGGCAGGACCAGGCGCCAGCAGGGACAAGGGCAAATTTCCTGAAAAAGGCAAAGCCGAGTTCTCAGGCCTGAGAAGTTTTGTCAATCCCAGGATGGAATGTGCCCGGCCTGGGGATTGTCTGGGGCTGCCTTGCAAGGGGCAGTCCACCTCAATGACCTAATTTCCTAGAAACACCCTACCCAGAGAGGGCTAATTCTGAGAAGTCATATGATTTCAGAAGTATAGCAGAACTACACCCTTCTTGGCCTCTCAGTACCTGAGCAACCCACAGGGTTCCCATGGCCTCACAAGTGCTGTCCCCAGCCTCAGGATAGACACTTCCTGGGGGGACAGATCATGCCACAAGGCCTTGAGGGCTCAGAGAACCTGGCCACACACCTCAGGTGATCTTGGCCAGTCTTACCCTTTCTCTTCCCCCCAGGCTAGGCACATGAAAGCCTCAGCATCCACCCTCTCTCCAAGGGACCTGCTTCTGCTGAGCCCATGATGAGTCAGCCAGCAGCCAGAGAAAGAGAGGTCCACAAAAAGGAAGGGCACACACAGAAGCCCACAGGCAAAAGTAGCACTGGACTTGTGGGCTGAAAGTTGTCTGACCGAACAGCTCCCAGGAGCCCCAGCCTCAAAGCCACACTTGTGAGCTGGGGATATAAGTCAGCGGCACAGAGCTTGCCTGGCAAGCACAACATCATGAGTTTGATTCCTGGTACCACAAAAAAATTAAAAAATAAAAATAAAAAGCCACACTTGCTGCTGACCACCACGTGAAGAGGGTGGGGTGGGCTGCACACAGGGCCTATCTGTCTAGCCCCTCACCAAGCCCACTCTAAGATACCAAATGCAAGAGAAGCCCAGGAGACAAGAGAGAGGCTTGAGCTCACCATAGGCAACAGGGTCAGCCTCTTGCCTTTCAGACATGACCTTGGCGCCTAAGAAGTGGTCTCCTGGCAGTGCAGAGCAGGGCCTGCAGGGCCTCTCCATGGTGCTGGCTGGACAAGGTGCAAGAGCAGGCCTGCATTGACTGGCCTTGGCTAATGAGTACATCCAGGGAGGGAAGAAGGCTGGATCTACCACTGCCCAGTGACTGTCCATAGGTGACTGGGCTGTTACAGTATGCTCAGGCCTCCTTTAAGGTCTGATTTTCAAAAGGCAAGCAAGGAGCCCACAGATGTGCCTGGCTCGAGGAGCAGTATTGCTGGGTATGCACTGTGGCCAGGCAGGGAAGCAGGCCCTGTACCTTGCTTTCTAGAAGCAGTGGAGCTCCAGGCATCTGAGCGCTGAGCCGCCCTCCAGGGTCCAGTGTCAGGGTGTATGTGCACCTGGAGGGTGAGCATGTACGGTGTGCTGAGGCCCTAAGTGGGTCCCAGAGACAGCTCATCCCTGCTCCCGTCCTGGAGGCAGCACCCACCTTATAGGACTGTGAGATTCCTGGGCTGCCCTCAGCAGGGTCCAAACCAAACACGATCTGAAAGGCAAGAAAGCGGAGCACACAGGTCAGAACCTGAGGCAAGAGGACAAAGCCTTTTGTGGTGTGACACGGAAACTGAAGCTTCTTGGTCCAGCACACAGGACTCCAGAGACCACGCTGTCCTCTGAGTCACCTCATATGCTCAGGGGCTTGTCGGGCCCTGCCATCAAACCTGATGCATCCTCAGGCCAAGTGGCAGCAGCTCACACTGCCTGTCGTCTACCCTCCCGGGGGCAACCTCTGTGTATCAGGAAGGCAGCACCCTGTAAGACTTCCCCTCCAGCCAACGTAGCCACCCTCTCTATGTGCCCCTCAAGACCCCAGAATAATCTGGAAATGCAGGACATCCTGCTTTAGACCACACAGAATTCCTACAGGACGTGAACAAGACGACACCAAAATTCACCCAGTGGAGAAGACACTAAGACAAGTTTTAGAGCCACAAAAAAGGAACTTGTTCCAGCCAATATCTAGGCTATTTAAGCTGCAGCAAGTAAGAATAAGGAATAAAACGACACCAATGACAGAAGCAAGGTGGAGCCTGGGGACAGCAAATAACTGACCTATACCAGGAAAAGGTGGGCTTGTGCCCCTCACATGCCTCACAGAGATCAGCAGATTCAAAGCCCAAACACTAAGCTAGACAACGCCGCAGAACACTGGAAACCGGATGAGACCAGCCAACCAGATGGGTCAGGAGACTTGACTGGAGCCTTGGGACAGAAGTCCTCATGAGAGGAGTCACTTATTCTCTGAGCTCTCCCAAAGGTGGAAAACGATATAAGCAGAGAACATATGCATTGCCTCAGGTTCAACACTCAAGATTTATGAACAGCCCTGAAAACTTCAACAGGGTCAGCAACAGAGTCAGCCTCTTGCCTTGGAGCTGCGCAGTTTAAGTGTCAGTGAGGAGTAGTATTGCTCCTACTACAAAAACCCTCAACTAACAGAGAGGAATGGTGCACAGGAAAGGGTGACCGGCCAAAATGTGCAGGATGCTCATACAGTGAAGCAAAGAAACCACGACAGGAGTTTGCTCGGTAAAGCGGCCACATCAGTGCAGGAACTGGTTTCAACACTCAGGGACAGACACACAGCTTCTACGTGACTCCCCCAGCCCCGACACAGCGAAAAATGGGACTCATCCAACGGGAAGCGAGGAGCTAAGTGAGAGAGCGTTCTGCAAAGTACGCTGCAGAAACTCGACCGAGACAGAACAGACCCATGAGCCAAGAGGCAGGTTCTCAGCAAGCCAGGAACCCAGAGTGAGGATAGTCCACCGCACTCCGCGCACATACTGCTGGTGCGGAAGCATCTGTCTTCCGTGTGCTGCACAGGGGTGTATGTGTGCACACACACTAGCACAGGGTGTACAGGACTGAGTACCTCAGAGGGCACAGCCTGTAGCTGTCTTCACTGTCACGACAGCACACACCAAGCCCCACATCTACCCAAAGCCTTGGTCTGAAAAGACAGACGTAACAGAAGCTCAGGTCAGGGGCTGGCAGGAGCAGCCCTTTCTTATCAAGCACAGGTAGGCACTTTACACATAGCCAAGCTCCCCCATCCCTGGGGGTGCCATGGGGGCCCCCACGGCGACCTGCTCCCTACACAGGAGGTCTATCATCACTGCCCACCTTACTCGAAAGCCCACCGCTGTGCTTCTGGGGTTCGCCGACAAACTGCACAGCTCCAAATACTAGTCCCCGGGTACTGCCCTCAGTGGGAACCCCGTATGGCCTATGTGAGAACCCTCAGACACTGTCTCCTACCCGGCTCCCACGAGCCCTGTGATTGGTCGTGCAGGATAGCCCCTGTGCCTGCCTCCAGAAGCACCACAGAGCACCAGCATCCCACCTGGGCTAAGTGAGCAGGGCTCAGTGTTCTCTCAGGCATTTCGGCTTCTGCACCTGCTCCTGCGGGGCTCTGGCAACAGCCTGTTCCCACACACCCCGGTCACAGGCTGAGACTCGCTGATGCTAGCTGTGAAGGAGCCTGGAGTTGCGGGGGTCTGGCCCCCTCCTCCCTGTGCTCTCCTGTGGGCATTCTAGAGACACTCACTCTGCATGGGCTCAAGCAGCCTCTCAGTGAAGAGCAGGGCTCCCTGACCCTTCTGGGGCTCACAGTAACCATGAGCTCATTGAGGAATCTGCAACAGTCCACTCTTTTCCGTTTGGAGGCAGGATCTCACTCTGTGGTGCAGGCTGGCCTTGAACTCAACAGTCGACTCATTTTTTAACTCAGACAGTGAGAAGACAAGAGGTGTGGTCTGAACTGGGCTCCAGCTCTGGCTGACACATCACTTGGCCCTGAAACACCTGAATAGGTTTGCTGCATTTGGAGAAAAGAAGAGCAGTGACAACCCCGGGTGACTAAGAGAACAGCACTGCCATCTGGGCAGGCCCAGGCATAAAGGGAAAACCTCAGCCCATAGTTTGCATGCAGTGTGTGTACGTGTGAACGATCGTGTGTATGTGGTGAACGCCCACTGCATATCTGACCAAAGTGAGCAAGGGCTCCAGTCCAGGGGGCTCAGCCCCACTATCTGCATGTCACCCTGCCTTAGACTGGACTTCTGTGGCCCAAAAAGGTCAGGCTGGCACCTGAGGTCGAGGACAGGTCAGCTACAGCCCTGTGAGCTCTGCCCAAGTTGCACACTCATGCCCCGGCAGGAGCACCTGGTATCTGCAAGACATGAGATGAGCAACTCAGCCACAGCCCTCCAGCCAGGGGGTGCGGGGGGCTGGTCAGGGTCTTGCTGGCCCAGTACCTCCAGGGCCAGGCAGGGGAGCCAAGTGATCCGCCAGGAAGAATGGCAGCCAAAGGAAATTCCAAGCCAACAGGGTCACCTGCTTTGGGTCCCAGGGACTCCAGTAATGGGAAATGTGGAGAGCCACATTCTAAGGAGGAAAGGAGGCTGCATGCAGCTCGCTGCTGCCCTCTAGGCCCAGGATTGACAGCTAACCTTGGGGCCTACATGAGAAAGGGAAGAGCTGGCTCCTGGGAGCTGCTTCTGACACATGGACATGCTCATCTGCAGTGACTGGTCAGAACACCGAAAGCAGTTTGCCTGGCAGTAACAGACCTCCCACCCAGGGGCCGAGAACACTCCAGGAAAGATGACGTTAACAGTCACTGTGGATGGTACAGGGGCCTGGGGAGCCTGGACTCCACAGAGACCTAACAGTCACATCCAGGCCATTAGCCTGGGCAGCAGATGCTCTGGGAGCACTCACTGAATGGTGACATTGCCGATTCCTCCTGCCCACCCTGCCATGACCTCCAGGGGCCTGGAGGCAAAGCATGGTCAGAAGTACACAGGAGAAAACCTCACATGATACCACACAGTATAGTGCCTCAGTTTCCCCTAGGGATCCTGAGGTCACACAATCAGGGCTCCTAATAGCCTGCTTCTGAAAACCTAGCAAAGTTCAACAAAAGGAAGATGGGGCCCAGAGCCTCCAAACAGCACCTTACCCACCCTCCAACCATCTGGGTAGGTACTGGCTTATCCACTGGAGCTGAGGAAATGGCTCAGCTGGGCTGAAGGAAGACAGTTGGACTTCACAAGGAGAGCGGTGCTACTGAACCACATACTATGAAGCAGAAAGAGACCTGAGGCAGAGGAAAGGGGCCCATGTCTGTCTCGCTGTCTCCTTCTTCCAGTGACTCCAGTCACACTTCTGTCAGAGGCTTCCATATCTGTACTTCTGTTCACTAGGAGTTCCAGTCACCCTGTTCTCCAACAGGGACTCCTACAGTTGTGTTTCTGTCACTGTCACGGTCTTCACACAGTCACATTCCTGGCAACATTCTCACACAGCCACGTTGTCTCTATCAGGAAGTGCCACAGCGACCTTTCTCTGTGTGTGTCAAGTGCTCCCATAGTCAGTCTCTCTGTCAGGTGCTCCGGCAGTCACACTGTCTCTCTGTGAGGTGCTCCCGCAGTCACGCTGTCTCTGTGAGGTGCTCCCGCAGTCGCACTGTCTCTGTGAGGTGGTGTCACAGTCACACTGTCTCTCTGTGAGGTGCTCCCGCAGTCACGCTGTCTCTGTGAGGTGCTCCCGCAGTCGCACTGTCTCTGTGAGGTGGTGTCACAGTCACACTGTCTCTCTGTGAGGTGGTGTCACAGTCACACTGTCTCTGTGAGGTGCTCCCGCAGTCGCACTGTCTCTGTGAGGTGCTCCCGCAGTCGCACTGTCTCTGTG